>BLSH010435236.1:111026-121879 GCA_018402905.1 Glandirana rugosa
GTAGGGTACACTTGCCTCTTGTGCTCCTTACAATAGTACAAGAAGATCTCTGCTCTCCCTATCCACTTCAGCCCCAGAAGGATTTAACACTTTAGGACCAGAGCACTTTTTGCAATTCGGCACTGCATCGCTTTAACTGACTAAATTTGCGTCCTTTTTTCCCCCCCCCACAAATAGAGCTTTCTTTTGGTGGTATTTGATCACCTCTGCGTCATTTCTGATCGCCATTATAAACAAAAGAAGGGCGACAATTTTGCAAAAAAAACCCAAATTTCTTACTTTTTGCTAAAATACAAATCCAAAAAAAATATATATATATATATATATATATAAAAAAATTGTTTCCATTGGTTTTGGGCGATTTATATTCTTCCTCATATTTTTGGTAAAAAAAAAAAAATCGCATTTGGCGTTTATTGATTGGTTTGCGCAAAAGTTGCCGCGTTCACGGATGATGAGAATTAATTTCTGGGGGTTTTATTTTTTACTAGTAATGGCGGCGATCTGCAATTTTTAGCGGTACTGTGATATTGCAACGGACATGTCGGACCATTTTGATACTTTTTTGGGACCATTGGCATTTATACAGCGATCAGTGCTATAAAAATGCATTAATTACTGTGTAAATGCCATTGGCAGTGAAGGGGTTAACATGCAGGGGGCGCTCTAAGGGTTAAATGTGTTCCCTGGGCGTGTTCTAACTGTATGGGTGCTGCCCTAGCTGGGGAAAGGGGATGATCACGGCTTCCATATACAGGAAGCCTGTGATCATCACCCTTCCCCCTCTAACAGAACAGAGATCCGTGTTTACATATACACGGACCTCCGTTCTTTCAATGCGGGGGGGCCATCGCAGGTAGCTGGCGGCGATCGAGCACTAGTTATCTTATGACGGCGGTTTGCGATAACGAGCCACTCTTTCGCCGTCAGACTGCGGTCGGCAAGTGGCTATAGTCCAGCAGCTACCTACAGCTCTCAGTCCCAGTGCTATTGTTTGAATTGCAGAGAAAGTGATGAGTCCCATGCAGAAAAAATACAGGCGAGGTAAGTGTAGCGATTACACCTATTGCTTTTGAAAATGTGATTTATGCATATTACTTATTTCACAAAATTGGTAATGGTATATGCATTATCAGTAATGAACACTTTGTTATTCATTAAGGGCCATTTTATACCACAAAAATGCACTCCGGATACCTTCCGGATCAGTTTTTGCTTATAGTTCTGTGCAGAAAAAAATGCAGCATGCTCTACATTTTTTCTGCACTGGAAACTGACTGTACTGGTGTGAACTAGAGCCATTGGAATACATGGAAACCTCTGTGCATGCATTTTTAGTGCAGAAAAAAGCACACAGAACTGCATCTGGTGTGAACTAGCCCTAAAGGAAGCTGTACTTTTATTTGAAAAAAAAATTGTGTACCCTCAGCTTCCCTTAGACAGTATGCCAAAAAAAAAAGATACAAAGCAGTCGAGCTCTATATCGCCCAGCTTTTAACAGTGCCAGGTGGTGCTTACTTTCAATTTACTTCCCTGGTGGTTATTGGTACACTGCACAGGCGCGTATTCTTGGTCCTTGGAGTTGAAAAGGCGAATTGAGTTGGGAATCAATCAGTGCCTGTTGAGATTCTCATTCTTCCAGGTATAGCTAAGGGGTTACGTCCAAAGTGGACTTGTTCACAAGAAACAGCGTTAATATGCAGCAAAACATCTTCAACATAATAGAACAAATCCAGTTGCATACAACTACTATCCTTGAACATTGGGTTCTGTAATGTCAAATATTTAGACATTTTCAGTTTTTCTCCTGATTATTAAAACTATAATTGATATAAAAATCCTGATGTGTAAAAATTGTATAGTTTTAAAAACAAATCAAGCAAGAAGTATTGTATATGAACATTGTTATACCTTAATTTGCCTTGCACTTTCCTGCTGTGATATTTGTTTACATGTACATATATCAGTCACATTTTTACGTGACAAACATTTTTTATGTAACTTAAGGTAGTGCATATGGTGTAATAAACTGTTAGTGTTCATTTGACCTTAGACTGTATTTATTCCTTGTGTAGTTTAAAGTTAATACTGCATTATTCTGCAGAGACTTCCTAATCACCGTATGACCTTCTGTTCCCCGGGCCTTGGTGAATCCAGCTTAGATTGATATGCCATCCCTGGGTCATCTATGGGGGGACTATCCTTGGGATATACTTGCAGGCCTAGGCTGTATGTAATGCCCTCGTTCCGGTTGGAGTAGGGATCCTGGCTGCCCACATATAATCGGCTTCTCACTTGAATAACTTCTCCCTACCTTTGGGGGAATATACTCTTGCAACAGACTTATTGTATAGGGCTGAACCTGGTTTACTAAATAAGGGCTGGAAGACTGGATCAAGTGTGATTGTAACTGAGAGTTTCTGCATAGTCTCACCCCTCTGTAGACTATTGGTTTGGGGATAAAGCACATAGTCGTTTGGGGATTATGAGCCGGGTGGGTGGGATGTTTACACAGACTGTTTTTGGATGCCATGTTCTAATATGTTTTTATGTTAAGCTGGTAAATGGGATGCAAAGGAGACTTATTTGTGAGATGATACTGTTTTTCTGCTCAATTTCCTTTGATGAGAGGGTGTTGGTTGGGGGGGACTCTACATATATATACTGTTCTCCTGGTACCATGGCAGCACAACAGTTGAAAGTCTTATCCTGGAATGTTAGGGGGCTGAACTCCAGAGTTAAAAGGTCCCTGATATTCAAGTATGTGAATAAGTACAAGCCCCATTTTCTATTTTTACAGGAGACCCATCTGGTGGGGTCCAGGGTAATGGCGCTTAAAGGGTTTGTGGCACATACCCTACACTCCACGTACTCAAATTACACCAGAGGGGTATCGATACTTATCGCCAAGTCGCTCTGTTGCTCCATTACAAATGTCGTGACAGACACTATTAATAATCATCCATATACATTTGTGGCACTCTATGTACCTCCCCCATTCACGATTGCCTTCTGGGATACGGTAATGACCGCGGTATTGAAGGTGACGGAGGGTCCATTGCTAATTGCAGGAGACTTCAACGCAATCCTCATCTGGATAGACATCAAGCTGGAATAGGGACACAATCCCCATTAGCTGCATCCATGCATAATTATAATTTGGTGGACTGTTGGCGCTCTAAACATCTGCAAGTGAGGGAATACTCTTGTTATTCTCCTGCGCACCAGTCCCTCTCACGGATAGATATGGGGCTTGTGTCCACTGATCTCCTTCCTAAGGTCCTGGAAGTATCTTACCTCCCCAGAGCCATTTCAGATCACTCCCCGATGCTTATCCAGCTCAGTTTATTGCCCTCCAGGGGCTACACTCTATGGAGACTCAGCCCTCTGTGGCTGAAGGAGGAACCCTTTTTATAGCCACGGCCAAAGACATATGTGTCTACTGGTCGGCAAATGCAGAGAACACTACCCTGGGTGTGACATGGGACGCATTTAAAGCCACCCTTAGGGGCTCTATTGCAGGAGTGATTAAACACCTTAGGGAGGATAAAGCCTGGAGGGTACGCACGCATGAAGAGGCAGTGGCGGCAGGGGAAATGGAGTATGTTAAGAATCCCACCTCGGCCAATTATCAATTATGGAGGGATTCGATGCGGCAGCTTGATCTGGTACTGGTGGAAAAGACTCAGAAAAAGCTGCTGTATCAGAGGCAGAGGCTGTTTGAATTTGGGGACAAAAATAGTAAAATTCTCACTTGCCTCGCTAAAATTGATCTTCCCCCTACATCTATACCCTGTATCGTAGACCAGTTCGAAGTGCTCAAAATGGCCCCAGACGACATTACTCAGGTATTTTTTGATTTTTACTCATGTCTATATGCCTCCAGAGTGGAGTATGATCAGTCTGAACTGGAGGCATATCTCGACAGGATTCAGTTACCCCCGCTCTCTCATCTGCGGAGGTGGAGGACCTGGAGCGTCCGCTGTCTGTAGAGGAGATTGATGCCGCCATTGCCTCCTTCCAATCGAATAAGACACCGGGACTAGATGGGTATCCGATTGAGTGGTACAGGGCTTACCCTGAGTATCTCTCCCCTAAACTCTTAGAAGTATACAGGGCAGCGTGTGAAACGGGAACTTTACCACCATCGCTTACCGAGGCATTAATAGTCTTAATCCCAAAGCCCCATAAGGACTTCAGGTATTGTGAATCATACAGGCCCATATCCTTGATAAACGTTGACGCAAAAATCTTAGCTAAAGTCCACGCTCGGAGACTTAATTGAATTGAATAACTATCACCAAATCCTTTCCAATGTTTGGTGGCACTAGGCAGAGATGCCCTTTGTCCCCCCTCCTATTTGCCATTGAACCCCTAGCGGCCCTTCTTAGACAGACTGATACGGTTAGAGGTTGCAAAATCAATGACCTTGAAGAGAAAACATCCCTATATGCGGATGACATGCTCCTCTATCTGGCGGACCCTGGGGACTCACTAGACCAAGCTTTACAAATAATAGTGCGGTTTGGGGATTTTTCCGGGTTTAAGGTTAACTGGAGCAAATCACGTATTTTTCCTATAGACCCCTTATTTAAACCTGAACTCCATCCCCAAATACCACTCCAGGTGGTCACTAAATTTAGGTATCTGGGTGTTGAGGTGCAACTCCCCCTCAAATCTTACCTGAATAATAATCTGCATCCCATGATCCGTAGGTTGAAAAATTCCCTCGCTACCTGGAGTGTTCTCCCGCTAAATCTCCTAGTGAGGATTAATCTGTTTAAAATGGTGTTTTTGCCCAGATTTCTGTATATCCTTTGGCACTCCCCGGTGTATATACCTAAAAACATCTTCACTGAAATAAACACACTGATCTCCTCCTTCCTATGGGCATCTCGTCCCCCCAGAATTTCCTTGGGAACACTTCAGCTGCCTGTCCACAAAGGGGGACTGGCGCTCCCCGACCTTCAGGTTTACTATTGGGCTGCCCAACTAACACACATACATGCCTGTTTTTTTTCCAGATATTGATAATGCATCAGTGACGGCTCAGGTGGCAGTTATGTCTTCCTATGAGGCGCTGATTAACCTTCTTTATCGAAATGGTCCCTATCCAACTAGGGGGATGGAGATACTGAAATTGGCATATAAAATCTTCCACATATGCAATAAGAAGATGGGGGCATCTCCTCTTGCTTTGTCACCCAACGCCCCTCTATGGTTTAACGGTGAGCTGGCTCAATTACCTGACGTGAGGAGTTGGGCTAGGCTGGGCCTAAAATATGCACATCAACTGTTTTCGGAGGAAGTATTCAAATCCTTCCAAGCGCTCAGGGCTGAATTTGAGATTCCCAACACTTATTTCTTTGCATACCTTCAGTTAAGACACGCAGTGACTGCTCAATTTGGGCTGCGGGGGGTACGACTTCAGCCCTCGGTGTTGGAAGCCTTACTCTGAGGCAGACCATTCTAAATTGATATCCAGGTATTATCTATGGCTGATATCCCTATCTACTCCCAGACTAGATAAGCTTCAAACGCACTGGCAGACTGACATACCAGAATTACAAGATGACACTTGGGAAGAGGTTCTGGGTAACCAAGTAACAGCAGTTATAGCCGCAGGGGATAAACTCATACAAATTAACTATTTACATAGAATATATTACCTGCCCGCCTGTGCAGGATGGGGCGACTTGACTCCCCTGAATGCACAAGATGTCATGCTGGTCGGGGAGACTTTTTCCATATGACATGGGCATGCCCTGCCGTGCGCTTTTTTTGGTCACAGGTCACTGCATTTATGGAAGAGAAATTGGGTCTACCTAATATTTGTAACCCTGCTAGGTGCCTCCTCGGGGTTATGGAGGATGAGGAATTGGAAGCGTCCCGCAAAACTCTGACCAGACTACTTTTCTTCTATGCGAAAAAGGCACTTGCCCTTCTTTGGAAAAAGCCAGAACCCCCCACTATAACATTCTGGATAGAGCTAGTCAATCGGGCGTTACCTATGTATAAGTTGACTTATGCTGCAAGGGATGTACTAAGAAGTTTGACAAAATATAGTCCGAATGGACTTCTTCAGTGTCAGGAGAAATAAGTGTAGAGTTTACATACCTGTCATATCTAGTGAACCTCACCTCTAATCTGTAGAAGCCCCTAATGGGTGCTGTTATTCCTTTATAAAGGGTCTCTCCACAAATCACCCCCTTCGCTCTTTTTCTTTGTACTTCTTTTTTCATTGAGTGGTGAAACGCTTTGTCCTCCAACTAAATCTCATTGGCAGTTGTTTTGTTTGCTCGGTTTGTTTTTGTTTTTTTATATTCCTAGTGGGTCTGATGTAATATGTCTAAGTCTGTATACTGCAATATTTATAAAACGGATGCTGCCTGTCATGGAATAGTGTTGTTCATGTGCAAAATTAATAAAATACCTTTTTAAAAAAAAGTTAATACTGCATTACACCCCAGCTCTGATTAAAAAAATAGGAGTTTCTAATAGGATCAATCCAATAATCTTGTTAATGTATGGATCATGTATGTGAAAGAACAGTGTTTTTTCTATGGCAACAAAACAACTTGTATGTCTTAAAATAATTAAAAAAAAGAGCTGAGGTCTCTCACTTGTAAATTCAGTCATGTGGCCAAAGTAGGGACAGTGGGTCTCAGTAAAAAAATAAAAGATGAACTGCACCGCCTATCAAGAAAAGTTATTTTTGTCTGCAACACCTTTGTTGTATGTCTGTAGTGCCAACACAGACTTAAAGTGGGTCTAAGTGTAAATAATTTTTTTACCCTAATGCAATCTCTGCATTAAGGTTAAACAAATGCCCCCCACCTGCCCTTTAACCACTTGACCACTTGGCACTTAAACCCCCTTCCTAACCAGACCAATTTTCAGCTTTCAATGCTCTCACATTTTAAATGACAATTACTCAGTCATACTACACTGTACCCATATTAATTTTTTGTCCTTTTTTTCGCACAAATAAAGCTTTCTTTTGGTGGTATTTAATCACCATTGGGGTTTTTATTTTTTGCGCTATAAATGGAAAAAGACTAAAAATGTTGTAAAAAAAATTGCATTTCTCCTATGTTCACTGACAGACGCAGCTCTTCATGACTTTGTGGGGTTTTATGTTCGTCCTACCAGGAGTTAACTAGGCAGGGAAAAGAAATCAGCTGGCCCCTCCCCTGGGGGCCGTCCTCTTTTCCTACATTAAAACCCCCCTCACAGAATAGCTCTCCAGTTTTCAATGCCTAGTTCGCAAGGAGTTGACCTGGCTTCCCTATAGGGAATTGCGGTCCTATTGTGACCATTTTCTTTTTTGTTTTATTTTTTCTTTTTTCTGCAATCAAGATGATCTGCTATCAAGAAGCCGGTCGGGGCATCGAGAGTCTTGGTGCTCTGTACTTTCCCCGACCTGGCCAACATGATGCGAAGCCGGCCCCAACACAGGGACCAGCCGCATCTTACCCGTTCCGTGCGGGTGGCCCGGGGTGTGATCCCCCATATTGGTCCCCTTCCCGATTCGTCGGCAGGGTGACCCTGGGCCTGCAGCATACCCCCCGCCGAGGGTGGAAAGTCTGCATCTGGGTGGCTACCATGGCGTCGGACTGGTAAGTGAGCGCCCTGCCTTCCTCCCCACTTGGGGAGTGAAGAGGGCCCGACGTCCAAAAATGCAATTTTTTTTTTCACTGCTCCTGTAGCTGTCCAGGGTAGCCACCGGTGGGAATCAGCCTCTCATCTTGCCCCCTGCCACCCCCCGCCCCCCCAGCACTGTACCTTCGTTCAGCCTTCTCGTCCAGCATCGCCATGCGGTCTTTCGGCCGCCATTTTGCGGCGGACCGCTGCCATTTTGCCGTAGCCACGGACCTTTTCAGTCTATGGGGCTTTCCCTCTAGCGCTCGGAGCGGCCATATTCGGTACTGCACGTTGCCTGAGCGGTGTGTTTCACCCTCTAGTGCTTCCTGGCGGCCATCTTCACTGCATGCTCTGCATTCTACACGTGGCTGCAGCTTCTCTTCTCACTGAAAACGGCGGCTGACAGAGGCAGTTCTTCTGAGCGATCGGCGCTATCAGGCAGCAAAAACAGCAAGTATAGCTGGGCTCCCTCTGGGCTGGTGGCGGTGGGGTGCTGTCCTCTGGATCCTGTGGGTGTGTGGCTGTGTGCGGGGCGTCCCTTCCTTCCATCCATCCATCCATCCCTGTAATGGCTGATCTCCCTGCTGAACCTACTGAGGTGGCTTCAGCAGCCACGCAGTCTGACCAAGGGGCTTTTCTCTCCCAGCTGCGGGATGTCCTTGCTGATCTTCTTCTACGTGGGGACGCCGCTCCGCGGGCCCCCAGGAAGCGCCCCCCCCCCCTTTAGGGGTCTTAGGGACCCCGGGGGACCTGTCTGATGAGGAAACTGGTGGTGACATGGGGACTGAGGACCAAGAGCCTGTGACTGACCAGGACAATGTGCTGGTAGCCACCATTATCGCTGGCATTCGCACCAAGTTGCAGTTGGATCAAACAGGCGAATCGTGGGCTGCCTATGTGTGCGGGTCTTCTAGGCCCCCCAAGGCCCCCAAGTCCTATCCTTACAATGAATTTTTTGACCATTTCCTATACCGTGAATGGCAACAACCACGCCGTTCCCCCTCACTGACTGCACGTTTTTCTGAACGCTATCCCTTTGAGGAGAGCTTCCTGAAGAAATGGGAATCTCCTGCGGTGGATCCGCCTATTGCACGCCTTACTAAGGCGACTACCATTCCTATGGAAGGGACTCCTTCCTTTAAGGATCCTGCTGATAGAAGAACAGAGGCACTTCTGAAGTCCTTGTTTTTGAATGCGGGCTCCGCGGTGCAACCTACTTTGGCTGCGGCCATGGCAGCGCAGTACCTTTCGGAGTGCATGAAGGAACTTAAGTCAGACCTGACTGAAGGTCGCCTCATGGAGGCACGGCAGAAGGCTGAGTTTTTATTCCAGGGGATTAATTACCTCTGTGATGCGGCGGTGGACATTCTGCCCTTGCTGTCCAGAATTTCTATATCGGCCATTAGGCTTCGCAGAACTCTTTGGCTGTGATCCTGGTCGGGTGACCACGCCTCCAAACTAGGTTTGGCTGATATTCCCTTCCAGGGTGGGTGCCTATTTAGCTCACGCCTTCACGAAATCATTAAGGATTTCAGGGGTGGAAAGAGTAATTTCCTCCCGGAGCCTCGCAGGCGTGATTTTCGCCGTAGACAGGAGCCGTCTACGTCTGGTCAGCGGAAGCTTTTTCGTGCATCAGGCGCGGCAAGCAAGGGAACCCGTCCTAGTAAGGTTGCTGCAGGGGCTGGACGCCGACAGTGGCAGCGCAAACCAGGAAAGACGGAAGACAAGTCTTCCTCAGCCTGATGGGTCGCCCCCACCTGATTGTCGGGTGGGGGGATGTCTTGAGGGGTTCGCAAACCGGTGGCTGGCTCGCATTTCCGACCGCTGGGTCTGCGAGTTGGTGTCCACCGGGTACAGGATAGAGTTCATCTCTCTACCCCCAGACAGGTTCTTCCCATCAAATTTAAGCCTCCCGCTGGAGCGCAGACAGGCCCTTCTCAGGGCGGTGCAGGCTCTCTCAGATCAGGGAGTGATCGTACCGGTCCCCCAAGGGGAGAGGTTTCGAGGCTTTTACTTGAATCTCTTTGTGGTGCCCAAAAAAGGGATGGATTTCGGCCCATCCTGGATCTGAAGGCCCTAAACAAATTTGTCAGGGCACGGAAGTTCCGGATGGAGTCCGTTTGGTCGGTTGTGACCGCCCTGCACCAAGGGGAATTCCTGGCATCATTGGACATAAAGGATGCGTACCTTCATGTACCCATCCATCCGCGAAATCAGCGATTCCTGCGGTTCGCTGTTGGGGATCGCCATTTTCAATTTGTAGCTCTTCCCTTCGGCCTGACCTCCGCGCCCCGGGTGTTCACGAAGTTACTGGCCCCGGTGTTGCTGCGGCAGAGGGGCATTGCCATTGTGGCTTACCTGGACGATCTGCTCCTGCGAGCAGACTCTCTCTGCTCTGGAGGAGAATGTGAACATCGCAATGGCCTCATTGCGGGACTTCGGATGGTTACTCAACCTGCAGAAGTCATCGGTGTCTCCTTCCTGCCGTCTGGAGTACTTGGGTCTCTTTCTGGACACGAACCAAGCGAAGGTATTTCTCCCTCCGACAAAGCTACAAAGCTTACAGTCGGCTGTGCGCACCCTACTATCACACCGCCAGTCTTCTTTGCGGTTCTGTATGAGTGTGCTGGGGCTCATGGTCTCGTCGTTCGAGGCGATACCTTTTGCCCAGAGTCACACTCGTTTGCTCCAACGAGCAATTCTGGTTCAATGGGACAAGTCCCACCGGTCCCTGGATCTTCTGATCCGGCTGGGCCCTCAGACCAGGGCGTCCTTCACTTGGTGGTTGCGGGACTCGGCCCTCACTCGAGGGAAGTCGTTCCTTCCCATTCAGTGGACGGTGATCACCACGGACGCCAGTCTGACGGGTTGGGGCGGAGTCCTGGAGCAGTTATCAGCTCAGGGTCGTTGGTCGGCCCAGGAGGCCTGTCTACCAATCAATGTGCTGGAGCTGAGAGCGATCAGACTGTGTCTTTCTCATTGGACGAGGAGATTGCAAGGCCGCCCGATTCGTATTCAGTCGGACAATGCCACGGCAGTGGCGTATGTGAATCATCAGGGCGGCACTCGGAGTCCAGCGGCGGCTGCGGAGGCAGCCCTGATTCTGCACTGGGCGGAACTCCATGTTCCGGCAATCTCTGCGGTTTACATCCCAGGTGTGGAGAACTGGCAGGCGGACTTTCTCAGTCGCCAGAAGCTGGACCAGGGGG
>BLSH010435236.1:123271-142129 GCA_018402905.1 Glandirana rugosa
TTCCCTAAAATAATTTTGAATGGCATTTTAGGAAAAGAGGCTCAAGTGACTGTCTGCGTCGAGAAGTACTGAAACACCCCAAAATACAAGCAGGATGGTCCTCAATTGATCCGTCCCTTTTCTTTAGTCGACCGGGGAGGGGACCCCCGGCAGGAGAAAAGGATGTAATTTTGGGGGGAGTGTCTTATCGAGAGGTCAAACATGTGTTCGGCATGGTTTTGTCTCGGGTCTCCCCTGGTAGGACGAACATAAAACCCCACAAAGTCATGAAGAGCTGCGTCTGTCAGTGAACTCGGAGAAAAGGATTTTACGGTAAGTTTTAATAAAATCCCTTTTTTTCTTTGTTATAAAATTTTGCAAATTAGTACTTTTTCTTCATACATTTTGGCCAAAATGTATACTGCTACATATCTTTGATAAATATAACCCAAATAAGTGTATATTTGGTCTTTGTGAAAGTTATAGAGTGTACAATCTATGGCGCCAATCACTGAAAATTGATCACACCTGATGTACTGACGGCCTATCTCATTTCTTGAGACCCTAACGAGCCAGGAAAGTACAAATACCCCCCAAAAGACCCCTTTTTAGAAAGCAGACATTCCAAAGTATTTAGTAAGAGGCATAGCGAGTTTTTTGAAGTTGCAATTTTTTCCCTTTGCAGAATGAAGATTTTTCTCTTTTTTTTTTTTTCACAAAATTGTCATATTAACATATTACTTCTCACACCCAGCATATGCATACCACAAATCACACCCCAAAATACATTCTACTACTCCTCCTCCTTAGTATAGCGATATCACATGTATGAGACTTTTACACAGCTTGGCCAAGTACAGAGGCCCAACATGCAGGGAGCCTCATTAGGCATTCTAGGGACATAAATTACACATCTACTTTCCTGACTACCTCTTTTTTAAAGGTCCTGGAGCATCAGAACAATGGAAACACCCAAGAAATGACCCAATTTTGGAAAGTAAACACCCCAACGTATATTCTAGGAGGCATAATGAGTTTTTTGAACATAATTTTTTTTGGAAAATGTGGAAAGAAAATGAAACCGCATTTTTTTTTTTTTTTTACACAGTTGTCCATTTATACAATATTTCTAACACACAGCATGTACCTAGCAAAAATTACACCCAAAATATATTTTGCTACTCCTCCCGAGTATGGCGATACCACATGTGTGACACTTTTACACACTTTTACACAGCCTGGCCACATACAAAGGCCCAACATGCAGGGAACACCATAAGGCGTTCTAGGGACATACATTTCAAATCTAATTTGACTACCTATTACACTATTGTGTGGTACTGATGGGCGCTGTAGTGGCATGGATGTGCCATGGATGAGAACTGATGTGGTATGTATGAGTATGAATGAGGCATGGATGAGCCATGGATGTGGATGATTGAGCAAGGATGGATGGCTGAGCACGGATGGGGATGGGTGAGCACGGATGCATAGGTGAGCACGGATGCATGGGTGAGCATGCATGAATGGGTGAGCATGGATGAACACGGATGCATGGGTGAGCATGGATGAGGCTGAATGGGTGAGCACGGCTATATGGGTGAGCATGGCTGAGCACGGATGCATGGGTGAGCATGAAGCCACGTGGGGTGGTGAAACATGTAGAGGTCCAGCCTGGCGGTGGTACTTATTGAGGACACGTGAGACCCTTTTATTGGACACTGTGACCATATTGATTTTTTTATGCTGATTTTTACTTAATTAATGTGAGTGCATTTTAAGGAGGGGTTTTGTCAGTTGCTACCTTCTACTGGTTTTACATATTGCACTAGTGGAGGTGTCTGTTTTTATGTTTACATGTTCACATATGAATGGTGGAACATTGGGAGCCTAACCAGCAACCTTAAAGGGAAAGGAACTTGTATATCTATCTGCTGAGCTGGACTTGAATTGGCCCGTTGGGGCCATAGTTTGAGTTGAGCCTCCAGTATACCCGGTGGAGGATAGTATTTATCACTGCATGAACCACTGTATACCTGATTATATGTGATTTGACCCGGTGGGGTCTACCCTGGAAGTGAGAGCGTGGTGAATGGAGCATGCGTGTCAACCCATTTTTGTGCATGAACTTGCAGACTACTTTACCTATCACATGAGAAGCACTAGTCCAGCTACTTTTATTCTACCAACTGTGTTATTTGCTACTGTACACTGGGACTTATGAAAGACTGCCTACTGGCACTAGCACTTTACGTCTTCCAGCATTTTTTGCACGTCTGTGGACACACTATGAAATTACGTTGTTATGCACTTTAAAGAAAGCACTTGTATATATTTATTTATCTATTTAATTATTACTATTGGTTCAATGATTGCGCTCTTATTGGTGTCTTCCACAATTTTAAAATTCCTATAGTATATGAAACACTTTAGGTGGTAGCAGCAGCAGCGTAGTATAATTTTCTGTTAATACCTACACTCAGTTGGCAGCGCACTACCAACTTTTCAATATTGGATGGGTCAGCACGGATACATGGGTGAGCATGGCTGGATGGGTGAACACAGATCCATGGGTGAGCATGAATGGGTAAACACGGATGCATGGGTGACGGATGAGGTTGGATGGGTGAGCATGGATGGAAGGATGGGGGGTCCAGACTGGCACATAGCAGTGCTGTGGGCACTTCAGATCCTGCCCGCAGCACTGCTGCTTTTTATCTCTCCCCTCACCTCTTAGACTGCACCGCTCGGTGCGGAGAGGGGAGAGACAAGCTGGATATCCGCCGGCTTGTTTACATCTGATTGCTCCATCATTTGACGGAGTAATCGCATGGTAAACGGCTGCTGTGAGCAGCCATTTACCATGATCGTGATACGGAGACCCGGCGGTCACGAATGCTCCCGAGTGCGCTCCCCAGGGGGAGCATGATTCTGGGAGGACGTTATAGTACACCCTCCCAGAATAATGGATCCACCTTGCAGCCGTGTATTTACATTTCACAGTCGGCAAGTAGTTAAACACTCACCTGTGACCTCTCTTGATCCAGCAACGATGTACCTGACTGCATGTCTTCTCTCCCCTCTTCCTGCTCTCACCGGAGACACAGAGAAGCGAGATGTCTTCTCTCCTCTCTTCCTGCTCTCACAGGAGACACAGAGCAGCGAGAACCATTGGCCCCTGCTGCTGTCAGCCAAATCCTTTGAAGAGGGAGTTGGGGGGGGGGGGGGTGTGGTTGAGCTATGGATGCACACAGCCCAGCTTAGGAGTGTGGCCACGTGGGTGCCCCCATAGTACACAGCCTGCTATGGGGGCACTCAGGAGCGGAGAGTGCCATTGTGGGGAACACCAAAGAAGAGGTTGGGGACCGCTCTGCAATATTGTTACACAGAGCAGGTAGGTACAACATCATTTTATTTTAATAAAAAAAAAAAAAAAAAAAACTTTACAATATAGGGAGCAATATATAATAGACACCAATAAAGTACAGCGATGGCTATTTGTTTTCACCCATACTATATATGCAGAATAAAAATTAGTGGGCAAAGGCAACAAATCAATATCCTCGATAAATATCTGCAGAGTAAGTGTCTTCCCTTTATACATGATTAAATAATAGAAAATACTCCCTGGAATTTATAAAGATTAGCACAGGCAGATTTAGTGAAAGTGTATCCTATACATTGTAAAAGTGGCGAAGAATGCACCAAATTCAGATACCTGTCTAGAATGTGTACTTTAATTTGGTTCATGCTGCTCCACTTTTAGAATGCATGTGACCCACTTCCACAAAATCGGTCTGAGCCAGTGATTCTCTCTTGATGCCAAAAGAGAATTGGTCTTAATTGGCTCCACTTTTCCATTTGGCAAAATTGACACAATGTAAAAGTGGCACATTTTATTTGGTGCACAAGTCACTGTCAGAACCAGAAGTGTCACAAATGCTTCATGAATTTGGCACAATACTTATATTAGAGGCATTAATGCCAGAAAAGTGGTACAGCAGTTTTATTGAATTCCCCCCACTGTGTTTGAGAATTTTCCCTGTATCTTATATTTATCGTTGTGCTTTGTATATAGCACTGTTGGCATCTTAGCATGTGTTTTAACCACAACAGATTTTTTTTGTACATTCATTCTATGAATATATTGCATGGTTTGTTTGGCAGCATAATATGTCCTACCTCATTGAGATTAATTCCTGTAAGTGTGAAATAAACTTCCCCTTTATTAATGTTTCTTGACAGTCAGCCGTCCCTGAACAGAAGGAGCATAGTGTTCCCCATCATCATGCGTGTTTAATTCATTTTGGGAGTCTTAAAACAAGACTTTTCAGATGAGATAGCAAGTCCACATTTTATTCTTCACTGCAGTGGGAGATAAAACACATACACAGACCAGCTCAAATGAGCTGAGCAAAGAAGGAAATATCTCTGATCTACAAAGCATTCAGCTAAACAATTTATATGTATGAATATGCATGAGATGTGGGTGTGTTTTAGTACATTCTAGGCATGATTGTAAAATGTCCAATCAGTGTCTGTATCTCCTATTAGCAATCAAACAGTTAAATGGGTGGTTTTCCCATGTGACCGATAGAAAGTGAAACGATACATGGGCAGCGCCATGACAGTTCTAGTTTAAACTGGTTTTTGATAAGAAGTCCATCTTGAAGCCAAAAGAGAGTAGTTCATATCATCACATATCCAAAAGTTTAGTTTTCTCAGGAATAGAAACAAAAACGCCTAAGGAAAGTAAGAAGCAAGCGTATTATACATTCTTAAAGTCTCTCTCTCTCTCTATATGTATATGTATATATGTATGTGTATGTATGTATATATATATATATATATATATATATATATATATATATATATATATATATATATACACACACACACACACACACACCTCCTCTTGACACCCCTATGGTGGGTTCACTGCCCTATTTTCTCTGCCTAATATGATACCAGAGGGTCCACGGTACTACTCCACTTCTAAGTGGAGCAAAGCTCTTCTTAGGGTGTGTGTGGATACATATCTTTACTCATTGGCATCACCCATCTTGGCATCATATGCATCTGCTAATCTGACTATCTGATACTCTTATCTCTACCTTGGGGTCATTTTCCTAAATTTTAATCAACATTGTAGTAATATTTTGTACATCACATTTAGCACACCTGAAAAACAAATAAGTAAAGAATCCTATACCGATAATTCCTATGAGGACAAAAAGAATTTGTTGAATCCATGAAAATTTCTAAACAAAGTGTATTTTTGGTTTTTGGCATATTTTCTATCATAATGCCACATTGTATACCTTTTGTTGCTGCTGAACAAGGAGACATGCCCAGGGGCCTTAGGTTATATTTAGCATAAAATGTATTTTCACAGTAATGGAACATTTGTGGTATTTATAGACATTTTGATATTTGCACAGTTTTGTATTGCTTAAAATCAGAGTGGAGCTAAATGGGTTTAATATCTAGGGCAGGGGTATGCAATTAGCGGACCTCCAGCTGTTGCAAAACTACAAGTCCCATCATGCCTCTGCCTCTGGGTGTCATGCTTGTGACTGTCAGAGTTTTGCTATGTATCATGGGATTTGTAGTTCTGCAACAGCTGGAGGTCCGCTAATTGCATATCCCTGATCTAGGGCCTAACTAAGGCCAATTTCGGGCTTGGCCCGTAAGATACAGCTTTCCATGTAGTTTAAATTAATGGGAATAGGTGTCAGGTGTTTTGCCCTTTGAACTATCTGGCCTTTGTGAACAGATCCAGCAATTACTCAAGTTACCCCTTATGCCCGCCATCAAGTCTAATTTGTACAGGTGATTTTTCCTCTATAGCATTGACTGCTAAGATCAAGCTAAGGCATAACAGTAGTTTACTCATCTTTTGAAACTGTATCCATGTCACTTTACAGCTTTAGCATTTGTCAGCAGCACTTGATAGGGTCCTTCAAACTTTGGTCCCAAAGGCACTTTCATGCATTCTTTCAATAGGACCCAATCATCTGGTTGTAAATTATGTGTTTCAGTCACTTGATCTGGATCTGGAATTGAATCAAAAACAAACTTGTGCATCACAGTTAGTTGCTTATATTAGACAATTACATTTAAAAAATCATTTTACAATACACATTACAACAGTTGGTGTTTCTGCCCGGTTTGTCTGATGTGGAAAACACAACCCTGTCTTAGGTGGGCCCCAAACAAAATCTCATAAGGGCTCAAGTTCTCTGACCTATAAGTAGGGGTACTCCTGATGCTGTAAAGAAGCAGAGGCAACAGTTCTGGTCAATGTTTCTCTGATTGAACCTTCCTCCCTTCCCTACATTAGTTTAGTTAGCCTATTTTTAATAATCTCATTACATTTTTCTACTTTTCCTGAACTGAGGATGTTCGGGGGTATGGAAGGCCTGCTCAATTCTCAAATCCTTGCATATAATTTGCATGATTTGTCAAGTGAAATGTGTTTCTTGGTTGCTATCAATGGTTTTAGGGACTCCGAAACGACATACTATTTCGGAAAGGAGCTTCCTTGCTTGCTGTCTTGACATTTGCTTTAGGCAACGGCCAGGCTTCCATTCAATTCAGCCCGGAAAACATGTCTTCGTACACCAAAACGTATTGGGATTGGCCTAATTTGAGCAATTGGATGTAATCAATCTGAAGTCTTTGGAAAAGAATAGTGGCTTGGCCAAACGTCTTTGTATTCTTCTGGTCGGTTTTCCTGGGTTATTTTTAACACAAATTATGCATCGCTCTACAAAGTTGTGAATCTTCTGTTCTTCCATATGGGTCCATAACCATGGACTACTTCAAGAGCATACCTGCTATCAGTATAGATGTTAGCGGTTTGATCCTTTGTGGCCTCACAGACTGGTGAGTACTACCACTTTGGCAACCTGTGCTGAGAGTGATGAAGGGAGCAGTTGGATCTCAATCACTTCCTCCAATGTTGTCACCACATATGCCGTTCTTGGCACTCCTCCTTTGTCCAGGCGCGAACCTTCTACAAACAGGATCAGATCAGGATTTTCAAGAGGAGTGTCCCTTACTGGGGAGATTTGCTGCATTCCTTCTTCCATAAGTTTTAGGCAGATGTGGTCACCCTCCTCTTTGAGATCTTCTTCTCTGGGAGACTGCTGGCAGGATTAATTGTAGTAAATCTTTTCACTTCTATTTCTCCTGATTGTAGCAGGATTGCTTCATACTCGCTCAGCCTTGCTGATGACAAGTGTTTGGTCCTTGCTCTTTTCAAGATTTAATTTACTGCATGTTGTGTAAACTGTTTGAGACTGGTTTATCCGTACAATGGCAACCTTCTTAACTAGTAGTGCAGCAGCTGCAACTGTTTTTACACAAGTTGGTGTTCTTTGGAGGATTGGATCCGGTTGTACACTTTAGGCCACCCTGTGTGTTCTTGTCAGGCAATTTGAGAGAAGGCGTGACCTGGATATCAACTTTCATCTGATTGAAGACACCCTCTAGTTCAGTGGTTCTCAACTACGGTCCTCGGGACCCACCAACAGGCCACATTTTAAGTATTACCTTGGGGAGATGCAGGCTAGAACACTGCAATCATTGAGCAGCAAATGATATCACCTGTGATGTATTTCAGTTATCCTGCAAACCTCGCCTGTTGGGGGGTCCCGAGGACAGGAGTTGAGAACCACTGCTCTAGTTCCTTTGTCCATTCAAAGGGTGTGGTTGGGGCAATACACAAGGGCTTCAACTTTGTGTTAGCATGGGGTATCCACTGTCTCGCATATAACACCATTTCGATGAATTATTTGAGCTGTTTGTGATTTTTCAGCTGAAACATCTTTGTTGTTGTCCGTTTCTTTCAATGTCAATGTGTGTAGTTCCAGGGCCTGGCCAGTGATGAAAGAATTTCACATGAAGTCTGCACCATTGTATCTTTTTCTTTGACACTTTGCAATTCTGTTCACTGAGATATCTCAACAGAGAAAGCAAATCTTGTTCACAATATTCCTTTGTGTCTGTACCTCTTGGCAAGATGCCTAATTTTAACACAATTTAAACATTTCCTGGTTTCTCTTTGAAAGTCAACTTGGCCATCTTCAGACACAAAAGCATTCTGCTTTAAAGTAATCAAAACACCCTCAGTTTTTTTGGAAGCCTCCATTAAAGCATTCTCTGTTCCTCTCCACATTTTTCTGTCAGTAAATCACTTACTTGTGACGAGAACATACTTTTTTTTCCATCTTTTAAAGAAATCTGCCTTTCTGCCAATCGCCTTTTAGTTAGTTAATTCCTGGACATAGACTTTCTTCTTATACAATTCACCTTGCAGGCCCTAAAATCCGGACTCTTGAGAAGTAAGCTGCTTCATCAATCTATTCTTCTCCACTTTCATGTTTCCTATCTGCTTCTTTTAAAATCATCACTAACCTTCTAATTTCTCTCTTCTAGCGTGTTTACTTGTCTAACTACTAAATTAGCTTGCACAGTTCCTTTAATATTCTGACATACTAAGATGCTAAAATCAGCCAGGTAAATCTCACTTTCTAAACATTAGAAAACCTTTAAATAATTATAGCTACCTTTTTTAGGAATTAAAAAGGATTTAAACTACAATCAGCTATTTTCTTTCTTTGTTTAAAAGAATCCTAAAGTTGTATAGCAACCTGAACTAACAATTTCAACTAGGATTTTATTTCTACAACAACACCATAATTAACCACTTCCCGCCAGCGCATAGAGAAATGACGTCCGGGCGGGGGGTTCATTATCCTGACTGGACATCTATTGGGGGGTCGCGCATCACGGCGATCGTGCATGGCTCGTGTCTGCCACTAATCATGGTAAACAGCCAGTTAAATTGGCTGTTTACCGTATGATCGGCTGTGTATAAGACACAGCCAATCACAGCATGCCGGTAAGCGGCAGTGCGCCGCAAGTGCATGACGTGATCGGGGGGCGGGTGTCCCTTATGACCGGCTGTGTCCAGTCACAGCCAGTCACAAATGTAAACAAAAGAGTAACTGTCTGATCCCTGCTTTTTCTCCTCACACACCGATCGTGTGAGGAGAGAGCAGAGCAGGGATCAGTGAGTTATTTTAGTGTCTGTCTACTGTCAGTATACTGTGCACAACACAACACCCCCCCAATAAAGAGGACCTGTCACCAGTACCATTGGATCTGTCAACAGCCCATCTGTCACCACAAGTACTGCCATAGGTACCGCTACACAGTACCGCCACCAGTACCACCACCTGTACCACTAAACAGAATCCGCTATTAGAACAGCCATCTGTATCACCACACAGGCCAGCCACCGGTACCACTAAACAGCCATAAACAGTACCGCCAACGGTACTGCCACACAGGCCAGCCACCAGTACTGCCACCGGTACCACTAAAAAGATCCGCTACCAGAACAGCCATCAATATCACCACACAGGCCAGCCCCCAGTACCGCCACCGATACCACTAAACAAATCCGCTACCAGTGCAGCCACCTGTATCACCAGTACCGCCACACAGGCCAGCCACCAGTACAGCCACCGGTACCACTAAACGCAGGTCCACCACCAATACCACCACCCATCAGTACTGCCATCAGTATATTCACCAGGCCCACTATCATGTCTCAAAGAGGATATACCCCTGCGGAAGTGTATGAAATTCTAGCCATGTCGGATGATGAGAGCAGCGGGGAGCTCTCATCAAACGATTCTGGTTCAGAGTATGAGCCAATAGAGGGCAGTGGATCAGAGTCTGATTCAGCTGAGGAAACCGCCCCCCCTAAAAGAATGAGACGATTAGGCCCAAGAACTGAAGATCTGCCCACCACCAGCAGCACCAGACCCCAGGAAGAGGAGCCCAGTACTAGCACTGGAACTACACACCCAACCCCAAGAACCCTAATCCGTGCCCGGGCCTAGTCCTTCCTACCCGATGCCCTGGCAAACTACGTGTGGTTGCCCACCAACTCAGGGTCTGCAATAGTCCCCAATTTCACCGGACAACCAGGTGTGCAGGTTGACACCACAAATTTTGTCCCATTGGACTATTTTTATTTGTTTTTCACTCCCGAATTGCTACAGAGTATGGTGGACCAAACCAATCTGTACGCAGAACAATTCATAGCTGCCAATCCCACTTCATCTTATGCCCGCATGTTCCATTGGCGACATCTGACACTGGATGAATTAAAAATACTTTTGGGCCTCACACTGAATATGGGCATTACACAAAAAAATGAACTCCATGGGTATTGGTCCACCCACCCAATCCATCACATGCCCATATACTCAGCTGCCATGTCCAGGACAAGACACGACATGATAATGCGTTTCCTCCATTTTACTGATAATTCGCAGTGCCCTCCCCGAAATCACCCCAACCATGATGAATTAAATAAGTTATGCCCCATAATTAATTAATTTTCCCAGACATTCGCCCAAGTTTTCATCCCAGATAAAAATATCTGTGTGGATGAGTCCCTCATCCATTTCACTGGCCGTCTGAATTTCAAGCAGTACATACCCAGCAAGAGATCCAGGTATGGAGTAAAACTTAAGTTGTGCAATCGATCCACTGGCTATGTGTACTCCTTCAGAATTTATGAAGGTAAAGACTCCCAACTCCAGCCCCGTGATTGCCCCACATATATTGGGACCAGTGGGAAGATTGTCTGGGAGCTGGCATACCCCCTCTTTGGAAAAGGACACCACCTATACTTGGATAATTATTATACCAGCCTGCCCCTATTTCACCATCTTTATCAAAAGAAAAGCCTGCCCTGCGGCACCTTCAAGAAAAACAGAAAGGGCTTCCCAAAAAATCTCATTACCCGAAAGCTACAAAACGGGGAATCTGCCTTCATGAGGGATGAAGAGGTATTGGCCATGAAGTGGAGGGACAAAAAAGATGTCTACATCCTCTCCACTATCCACGATAACAACTCGTGGAGATCCAAAGAAGACAAGGCCCTGTTGTAAAGCCCAAGTGCGTCCACGATAACAATCTATTCATGGTGGGGGAGGTGGATTTAAACGACCAGATGGTACAGCCCTATTTATCTACCCGTAAGTCCCGTTTTTGGTATAAGAAAGCCGCATTTCACCTTTTTCATATGGCCATGTATAATTCGTTTGTGTGTTGCCAAAAATCCTCCGAAAACCAATCCCTCACCTACTTCAAACGCATCGAAAAAAATATTACTGCCCTCATTTATCAGCAAGGACCCGTCCCAGAAAGTATTCGCTCTGACAGTGTGAGACGACTCCACGAGCAACATTATCCCTTCCCCATCCCCCCCACAGAATCCGGAAGAAGACGACAGAAGAGATGCCGTGTATGCTCCAGCAGAGGAATCAGAAGAGATACCACATATTATTGCCCTGACTGTCCCTCCCAACCTGGCCCGTGCATCGGACATTGTTTCAAAAATTACCATACACAAATCACATATTGGTTCCCAATATAGACTTTAGACTGCCATTTCCCGTTTCAAATACCTTTATGGATCATTTGCTTGCTACCACGTTAACTGACCTTGGCCTGTTTACCGACAATGTATTTGCCTGCCTTTTCAAACCATGTTTCTGACCTCAATGTTAACTGACCCTGGCATGTTTACCAACGATGTCTTTGCCTGCTGTTTCAAACCACGTTTCTGACTTCCACGTGTATGACCTCGGCCTGTTGATTGACCATGTTTTTGCCTGCCACTTGGACTGATCTTTTGCCCTTATACATTAGTACACAGGGGTCTCACATATGTGAGGGGCTCCAGAAAGCGTTCGGAGTATAGAAAACCAGTGTTTGGTTTTCTGTATTCTAGAACAGGGTCTGGTTTCCCAGAGGTTTCAAAGCGTTTGGGTGGGAGAAGCCTCTACCCCTGTCCCCCTGGCCCTAAGCTTGATGGCCCTTCCTGCTGCCTGGACCAATACTTTGGCTGTGCTGACCATATCGCTGCCTGTAATGACCCAGGACTTTATGGACCTTTCTTCCTCCTGCCTGGACCAATACTTTGGCTGTGCTGACCATATTGCTGCCTGTAATGACCCAGGACTTTATGGACCATGTTTCTTCCTGCTGCCTGGACCAATGCCTTGGCTGTGTTGACCATATCTCTGCCTGCTGCCTCTACTGAATATGGATAGTATTTCTGCCTTGACATCTCTGCCTGCTACCTGGACCAATGCTTTGGCTGTGCTGACAGTATTTCTGCCTGTACTATGGACAATATTCCTGCCTGCTGCTTGGATGATTGCTTTTGTTGTCGCTGACCACATCCCTGTCTGCTGCCTGGACTGATGCCCTCCTCTGTGGACCACTGCACTACTAAAACCACAGGTAATCTTTTGTTATTTGGTATGTACATGCTATGTGTTACAAATATGAAGAACCTTCATAAATGTGATTGGTAGTCAGAAAATGGTATGTGTAATTTATGCTCCTAGAACGCCTGGAAGTGCTACTTGGATGTTGGGCCTCCATATGATTATACGTTGGGGTGTTAACTTCCAAAATGGGTTCATTTTGTGGGTAATTTCATTGTCTTGGTGCTCCAGGGCCTTCAAAAGTGTAATAGGTGGTTCAGAAATGAGATATGTAATTTGTGCTTCTAAAATGCCTCACGGTGCTGCTTCAATGTTGGGCCTCTGTATGTGGCCAGCCTGTGTAAAAGTCTCGCACATGAGGTATCCCCATACTCAGGAGGAGTAGCAGAATGGATTTTGGGGTGTCAATTTAGCTATGTGCATGCTATGTGTTAGAAATATTTTATAAATGGACTTCTTTGTGTAAAAAACATGCGTTTTCATTTTTTTCCATATTTTCCAAAAACTACTGTAAAAAAATGAACCATTCAAAAGACTCATTATGCCTCCTAAATTATACAGTGGGGTGTTAGCTTTCCAAAATGGGGTCATTTTGTGGATAATTCCATTGTCCTGGTGCTCCAGGGCCTTCAAAAGTGTAATAGGTGGTTTAGAAATGAGATGTGTAATTTATGCTTCTAAAATGCCTGAAGGTGCTAGTTCAATGTTGGGCCTCTGTATGTGGCAAGGCTTTGTAAAAGTCTCACACATGTGGTATCACCATACTCAGGAGGAGTAGCAGAATGGATTTTGGGGTGTCAATTTAGCTATGTGCATGCTATGTGTTCGAAATATCTTATAAATGGACAACTTTGTGTAAAAAAAAAAATGCGTTTTCATTTTTTTTTTTTCACATTTTCCAAAAACTTCTGGAAAAAAATTAACCATTCAAAAGACTCCTTATGCCTGATAGATTATACCTTGGGGTGTTAGCTTTCCAAAATGGGGTCATTTTGTGGGTAATGCTATTGTTCCGGTGTTCCAGGGCCTTTAAAAGTGTAATAGGTGGTTGAGAAATTAGATGTGTAATTTATGCTCCTAGAACACTTGATAGTGCTCCCTGCATGTTGTGCCTCTCTATGTGGCCAGGCTGTGAAAATGTCCCACACATGTGGTATCGCCATACTCCGGAGGAGTAGTAGAATGTGTTTTGGGGTGTACTTTGTGGTATGCATATGTCATGTGAGAGAAATAACCTGTTACAATGACAATTTTGTGAAAAAAAATAAATAAAAAAAAAACATAATTTTGCAAAGAATTGTGGGAAAAAATGAAACCATGAAAAAACTCACTATGCCTCTTACTAAATACCTTAGAATGTCCACTTTCCAAAAAGGGGTGATTTGAGGGGTATTTGTACTTTCCTGGCTTGTTAGGGTCTCAAGAAATGAGAGAGGCCTTCAGTACATCAGGTGTGATCAATTTTCAGTGATTTGCACCATAGTTTGTAGACTCTATAACTTTCACACAGACTAAATAATATCCACCAATTTGGGTTATTTTTACCAAAGATATGTAGCAATATACATTTTGGCCCAAATTTATGAAGACAAATTACTTTTTTGCAAAATTTTACAGTACAAAATAAAAAAGTGTGTTTTTTTTCAAAATTTTCGCTCTTTTTTTCGCTTATATCGCAAAAAATAAAAAACCCAGCGGGGACTTAATACCACCAAAAGAAAGCTCTATTTGTGAGAAAAAAATTATAAAAATGTTGTTTGGCTACAGTGTAGCATGACTGAGTAATTGTCACTCAAATTGTGAGAGCACTGAAAGCTGAAAATTGGTCTGGGCGGGAAGTGTTCTAAGTGCCTGGTATTGAAGTGGTTAACCACTTCCTGACCGCCGTATGCAGAATGACGGCCGGGAAGTGGCTGAGTTATCCTGACTGGACATCATATGACGTCCTCAGGATAACAAGGTCTGCAGACCTGATGAGGGGAGAGCCGATCGGCTGCATCCCTGACGGGGAGGGTTTGTGCTGATGATTTATCAGCACAGCCCTCCCTCGGATCGCCACCCTAGACCACCAGGGAGCCTGCCCAGGGACCACCATTGATGTGCCCACCCAGGACCACCAGGGAGCTGACCAGGGACCACCAGGGAGCCGATCTGGACCACCAGGGAGACCCCCCTAGACCACCAGGTAAGTGACTAACTGTTCAGGTCCACCTTCACTCAGTGCCACCTTCAGATGCCACCCTAGACCACCAGGGAATGAGCCCCTATTAATGTATATGCCCACCAGTGCCCCTATCAGTGCCCACCAGTGCCCCTATCAATGCATACCAGTGCCACACATCAGTGCCCACCATTGCCACCTACCAGTGCCCACCTATCAGTGCCACCTATCAGTGCCCAGTGCCGCCTATGAGTGCCAATCAATGCTGCCTATTAGTGCCCATCAGTGCCGCTTAGCAGTGTCCGTCAGTGCTGCATATCAGTGCCCATCAGTGCTGTATATCAGTGCCACCTCTCAGTACCCGTCAGTGCTGCTTATCAGTGCCGCCTAACAGTGCTCATCATTGCTGCATATAAGTGCCTCATCATCAGTGCCACCTCATCAGTGCCAATCAGTACTGCCACATCCGTGCCCGTCAGTGTAGCCTCATCAGTGCCCACCAGTGATGGAGAAAATTTACTTATTTACAAAGTTTTGTGACAAAAATAGAGAATTTTTTTTTTTTTTCAAAATTTTCGGTCTTTTTTTATTTGTAGCGCAAAAAATAAAAACCGCAGGGGTGATCAAATACCACCAAAAGAAAGCTCTATTTGTGGGAACAAAATGATAAAAAATCTGTTTGGGTGCAACGTCGCACGACCGCGCAATTCTCATTCAAAGCGCAACAGCACTGAAAACTGAAAATTGATCTGGTAGTAAAGTGTTCTAAGTGCATAGTATTGAAGTGGTTAAACAATTTAAACTTTAGCCAACAAAGATTTTTGTTTTTTTTCACATTACCTACTTTTTTGATTTCACATTACTCACGCTTAGATATTTAAAACTCCTATTGTTGTCAAAAGCGAACATTGTCTCCTATATGTTGGCACTGTGGAAAAGCCAAAGGTACCCACTTTCATATATTTTGGCAATGTGAGGTTATAGAATCTTTCTGGTTGAAGGTAATGTTTCTACTTCAGCAGGTACTAGGCCAAACACTTCCACTAGATCCGCTAGTAAATAGACTTGCCACCTACATATTATTGGCTACCAGGAGAGCCATCCCTCTGCAATGGAGGAACACCAAACCCCCCTCTCAAACTCAACTTCTACGAGCCATCTCAGAGATATGCAACATGGAATGTATGATTGCACAGGTGGGAGATAATGTAGCCCAGTTTAATAAGGTGTGGGACATCTCAGAATTTGGCACCTTTCATGGTCCCAATTAAGCAGGATGGCAAAGCTATATGAAATATATGTTCTGATTGTCCCTACTTCCCTCCCTTCTGTCGCAGTCTCCCATCTTTTCCTTCCCTCCCTTCTGTTGCAGTCTCCCATCTTTTCCACCCTGTCCCTCCTCACAGCGACATCTCATGTGGCTATAAACGCAGGATACACACAGCTTTTAAATCTATATTTCCCTTTTTTTTTTTTTTTTCTTCTCTCGCCTTCTCTGTTCATGGTTCTAATGTGACAATATTGGACTATGCTAACTTACATGTTTAAATTCACATGTTGCTCCTAATATATAAATGCTTTCATTTCTTAAATTACTGCACTCACGTTTGTATTGAAATGCTTTTTGGACTTTTTACTAGTCCTTCCTTTTATGTCTGTATTTGCATCAACGTTGTTTTTCTATATTTCTGAAAACTTTCAATAAAAATACAATTACAAAAAACCTCTATTGTTTCACACAGGAATTTGAAGGAAAGGGGGCACCTCACTCCTTACACAGAGACGCAAGGGGAGGAGGGGAGCAATCTGCAGATAGGGGTAGACTTCTCTCTCATCTTTGGATCCCAAATGATCACATAGGATGACCCTCAAACATTAGTATTTTACAAAACATCCATCCATTATCTTTCTGCTTCAACCATTTCTTAAACATTTAGATAACACTGGCATTGCCCTGTCTAATTCAGGCTCATAACTAATTAAAGTTTCATCACGTTGCATACTTTCAAAAATCCAAAACTGTTCACGTTTAAAACACAAAAACCCACGTTAACTCCTTCTGCCGGTATTGGATCTGATCTAATTTTCATCCACCCTAATGGTCTTGGTGTAATTTCTTAACTACTGGACTTGTCTGTCTGTCAAAGGACTACTTGTGCCACTTCTACTTCTCCCAGCTTGAGAGGTCCATAGGAGCGCCATGCTCCCAATCTAGAGTCCTCACACTTGAGTCTATACTTTTTGGGTCGTCACCCAAATTTTTTTTCCCTGGGCTACACACAGTAGCCGTCAAATGGCACTTTATTACAATTGGCAACACAGGGCTTTACACTTGCCACATAGGCATTACTCACCACACAGGCTCACACTACAGTCCTCTGGTTTGACCTTATCACAAGTCTCATAACTCTACTGACACCCCCAAACATAGAAACAAAACATCAACAATGATAATTATCAGCTCTATTATTTCTGCAACAGGTAAAATAAAGGGGTTATTTGGGTCAAACTGTATAATATCATCAACATTACTCTAGTGTACACTCAATTTTATCTCATCCAAAAAACAAACGCCTTCAGCCAATGGACCTCAGACTCCAATTGCTACTCACCTTGGCAGACAGAATAAATAAGAACAAATGATTCTTATTGTGGCCACTCCTGCGGCCCAAGGATTTTCCATTTTCTGTGTTCGGGGATCCATTGGAGCTGAATCCGAGTCGCAGGCACCATCTGTTTAATTCGTTTTGGGAGTCTTAAAACAAGACATTTCAGATGAGATAGCAAGTCCACATTTTATTCTTCACTGCAGTGGGAGATAAAACACATACACAAGACCAGCTCAAGTGAGCTGAGCAAAGAAGGAAATATCTCTGATCTACAAAGCATTCAGCTAAACAATTTATACGTATGAATATGCATGAGATGTGGGTGTGTTTTAGTATATTCTGGGTGTGATCGTAAAACTTAGTCCAATCAGTGTCCGCATCTCCTATTTGCAATCAAGCAGTTAAATGGGTGGTTTTCCCATGTGACCGATAGAAAGTGAAACAATACGTGGGCAGCGCCATGACAGTTTTAGTTTAACCACTTCTGTACTGCCGGACGTCATATGACGTCCTTAGGTTTGAGTGGTGATATCTGAATGGTGCCATTCAGATACCGTTTTTTTTCTCAGGCGCTTCTGAACAAGATAAAAGTGGTCTTAGTGGTGGATTCGCCGCAAGATCGCTTTTATCATCTCCGCCGCTTACTGGACCCGCCGACAGCGGCGGAGATGATCCCATCCATCCCCCCAGTGTCTGTGAGCGGCTGAAGCCGCTCACTCGGCTCCATAACACGGCGGGGCTGAAATGACGTCAGAAGTCACGTCCGCCCAACGGTCTTAAAGGGCCCATTTTTTTTTGGGCTGTCTTTTTTTTTTTTTTTGCATTTTAGTGTAAACATGAGATCTGATGTCTTTTTGACCCCAAATCTCATATTTAATTTCATGCATTTTTCTATTACAAGGAATGTTTACATTTCTTGTAATAGGAATAAAAGTGATCATTTTTTTTTTTTAAAAAATAAAAAGTAAAATAAATAATTAAAAAAAAAAAATTTAAAGCACTCTGTCCCCGCAAGCTCGCGTGCAGAAGCGAATGCATACATAAGTCCTGCTCACATATGAAAACGGTGTTCAAACCACACATGTGAGGTATCGCCGCGATCGTTAGAGTGAGCAACAACAAGTCTAGCACTAGACCTCCTCTGTAACGCAAAGCTGCTAACCTGTATAATTTTTTAAACGTCGCCAATGGAGATTTTTAAGTTGCAAAGTTTGTCACCATTCCGCGAGCGGACGCAATTTTGAAGCATGACATGTTTGGTATCATTTTACTCGGCGTAACATTATCTTTCACAATATGGAAAAAATTGGCCTAACTTTGCTGTTTTCTTATTTTTTAATGAAAAAAAAAGAATTTATTAAAAAAAAAGCACGCTTGGAAGATTGCGGCGCAAATATGGTGTGACATAAAGTTTTGCAATGACTGCCATTTTATACTCTAGGGTGTTAGAAAAAAAATATATAATGTTTGGGGGTTCTAAGTAATTTTACAGCAAAAAAACCCTGGTTTTAACTCATAACTACCAAACCCAAAAAACAGGCTTGGTCTTGAAGTGGTTAAACTGGTTTTGATAAGAAGTCCATCTTGAAGCCAAAAGGGAGTAGTTTATATAAGCACATATCCAAAAGTTTAGTTTTCTCAGGAATAGAAACAAAAACGCCTAAGGAAAGTAAGAAACAAGCGTATTATAAATTCTTAAAGTGACCGTCTATCTATATATATATATATATATATATATATATATATATATATATATATATATATATATATATATATATATATATAT
>BLSH010435236.1:158741-187742 GCA_018402905.1 Glandirana rugosa
AAAAAAAAAAAGTTTGCAAAATAATTTATTATTGCCTAGTTAATAACAAGTTAAAAATTATGTTTAGAATACTTACGTACATATATATCAAACGTAATAAACATAAAGATTACACTGTAGCAACACGTATATATAATAATCGGGACTCCTTCCCCCTACCGTAAACTGGGGACTTTGCGTAACCGTGGAAAATGACAAGAAGTATAGTTTATTTTAGTTGAAAACGTCGAAAATGTAGGAACAGAGCCCGCGAGAAAGGATAAGTTATATACTAGCACATACAAGTTGATTTTATTTGATATGAAGAACAGTAAAAGGTGCCAATGCGTTTCAGGGGTCAAATGCCATCCCCCTTCCTCAGGGCTAATAATATATATGCACAACGATGTCACATTAGAAATACAAATAATGCAAACTATATATACATGCATTCATAAGATTTGTATTAAAAATTGAACAATAATTGATCCGTTATTATTTAATAAAACGTTTGAAAAAAAAAAAGATCTATAGGTGAGCAAGGTGAATGAAATATAATATGTGAGAATTTCTTTCTATTTTTCATATTATTCTTTTTTATATATCCAAAAAAGCAAAAGTCTTCCTTGAAAAAAGGAAGGGAGGAAAATTGGTTTGATTGAGGCTAAAACAAGCTTAAAATAAAATAAAATAAAATTAAATTAAATTAAATTAGATTCAATTAAAAGTCTAAATTTTAGACTACTTCTTTATGAGCAAAAATAACAAAGTGGTGACATTAATGCCGGACAGTTTAACTGACCTGTTGTTCAATTGATTTAGAGGTCTGGATGTCGGTCCGTTTGGAGTAGAGATCTGTGGGGAAATGAAAAGATCTGTAATCCCGGGACCAGCTGATAGGGATGGATTACGATGTAGATTGCCAGCATGAGCTGCGGAGCAGCTTTCATATGGCTGGTATGTAGCCAAGATAAGTGATCTTGGGACAGGCTAATTGAGATGGATCGCAGTGTGGGGCACCAGCATGAGCTGCAGAGCAGCTGTCATCTGGCTGGCAGTAACTGGGGATCGAAGTGTGCAGGTGCACGGGCGTCCATGGAGCGAGCGCTCCGCTGGAAGCCGAAACGGCGCAGCTGTCACTTATGTGACATCGTTGTGTATATATATTATTTTATCTTTGTCTCCAATAGCCCTGAGGAAGGGGGATGGCATTTCACCCCCGAAACGCGTTGGCACCTTTTACCGTTCTTCATATCAAATAAAATCAACTTTTGCAGCTTTTACATCCTTGTCTCGGGCGCTCCTTTCCTATTCAATATATGATCCTGTATATATTGTTGGATATTCATTGGATTCCACTATTTGTGGAGACTTCCGCAATAGCTTGAATGCTTTTACATGCATTGTTTACTTGATTTTGTGTAATACACTGACCAAATTTATAAATGCAACACTTTTATGTTTGCCCCTATTCATCATGAACGCAAAGATCTATGACTTTTTCTATGTAAACAAAATGCTTATTTCTCTCAAATATTGTTCACAAATCTGTCTAAATCTGTGTTAGTGAGCACTTTGCCCAGATAATCCATCCACCTCACAGGTGTGGCATATCAAGATGCTGATTAGACAGTTTGAGTATTGCACAGGTGTGCCTTAGGCTGGCCACAATAAAAGGCCACTCTAAAATGTGCAGTTTTATCACACAGCACAATGCCACAGATGTTGCAAATTTTGAGGAAGCGTGCAATTGGCATGCTGACTGCAGGAATGTCCACAAGAGCTGTTGCCCTTGAATCGAATGTTCATTTCTCTACCATAAGCCGTCTCCAAATGCCTTGCAGAGAATTTGGCAGTACATCCAACCGGCCTCACAACCACAGACCACGTGTAACCACACCAACCCAGGACCTCCACATCCAGCATCTTCACCTCCAAGATCGTCTGAGATCAGCCACCCGGACAGCTGCTGCAACAATCGGTTTGCATAACCAAAGAATTTCTGCACAAACTGTCAGAAACCATCTCAGGGAAGCTCATCTGCATGCTCGTCGTCCTCATTGGGGTCTCGACCTGACTGAAGTTCGTTGTCGTAACCAACTTGAGTGGGGGCAAATGCTCACATTCAATGGCGTCTGGCACTTTGGGGAGGTGTTCTCTTCACGGACGAATCCAGTTTTTTTGGCGGCGGTGGGGTTATGGTATGGGCAGGCATATGCTCTGGACAACAAACACAGGTGCATTTTATTGAGGGCATTTTGAATTCACAGAGATACCATGATGAGATACTGAGGCTCATTGTTGTGCCATTCTTCCACGACCATCACCTCATGTTGCAGCATGATAATGCATGCCCCATGTGGCAAGGATCTGTACACAATTCTTGGAAGCTGAAAACATCCCAGTTCTTGCATGGCCAGCATACTCACCGGACATGTCAACCATTGAGCATGTTTGGGATGCTCTGGATTGGCGTATTGGACAGCGTGTTCCAGTTCCTGCCAATATCCAGCAACGTCACACAGCCATTGAAGAGGAATGGACCAGCATTCCACAGGCCACAATCAACAACCTGATTAACTCTATGCGAAGGAGATGTGCTGCACTGCACTGTGTGGAGCAAATGGTCGTCACACCAGATACTGACTGGTTTTCAGACTCCCTGGACCCCCCAATACAGTAAAACTTAGAGTGGCGTTTTATTGTGGCCAGCCTAAGGCACACCTGTGCAATAATCATGCTGTCTGATCAGCATGTTGATATGCCACACCAGTGAGGTGGATGGATTATCTCGGCAAAGGAGAAGTGCTTACTAACACTAGACAGATTTGTGAACAATATTTGAGAGAAATGGGCCTTTTGTGTACATAGAAAAAGTCGTAGATCTTTGAGTACAGCTCATGATAAATAGGGGCAAACACAAAAGTGTTGCATTTATAATTTTGCTCAGTGTATATTATCAATGCCATTATATTTTGTAATTTGGATATACATATGTTCATATATTGTGGTATGTTTACATCCATAAACTCGTGTATCAGTCACTTGCACACTTGAGATGCATTTAAAGGGGTTGTAAACCCTCAGGATTTTTCACCTTAATGCATTCTATGTATTAAGGTGAAAAATCTCCTGTAGTTCAGAAGCCCCCAGAGCCTCCCTTTTTCTTACCTGAGCCCGATCGTTCCAGCGACGGGGGCGAGCACACCCGCTCCAGCCGATATCTCCGGTCCTTATTGGATAGATTGATAGCAATGCAGCCATTGGCTCCCACTGCTGGCAATCAAATCCAATGATGTGGGAGCCCTGGGTGGAGCCGAGTCCTGCTGTCTGTGTCAATGGACACAGCAGCAGGACCCAGGCGCGCGCCCGCACAGGTGACCCCAGGGAGAGCACTTCCCTGACGGGGCACTATAGAAGAGGAGGAGCCCGGATCGCCACTGGGGGACCCCAGAAGGCGAGAATCAGGGCCACTCTGTGAAAAAACGCTGCACAGAAGAGAAGAGGGGCCTCTTTAGTGGCCCCGAGGTTGTGCTCTTGCTGTTGATGTATGACATGCAATTCTGTTATGTTCCCCTATGATGGGGATGGTTTTGGGTAAACCTCAACATGTTGTATTAGGTATATATGTTAAATACCAAATTTTTGTTTTTTGGAGATTCGGATGTATCCAAATTGCCAAATTACAATAGTAAGGAATTTAAACAAATTTGAAATAATGAAACTTCTTCCAACATAACAAATTATCTGTATTCAAATTGAATTAAAAACAAATTTGAAAACTAAATCACATTCAAAAACAAATTTGAAATGTAAACATATTGCTGACTATTGCTGATTTCCTTCAAAGACTGTATGTATTAGAGTATAACTGCCTTCCAAGAATATAATAAAACAGAATAGAATATAAGCAAATAGAATAGAACAGAAAGCAATATAAGAGAATAGAGAGCATAGAATAGAAAATAATAAAAAATAAAAGAATAAAATAGAATAGAATAGAATAACATTAGAATAGAATAGAACAAAATAGAAAGAAATTAACCGTCTTCTGAAATTCAAATTTCTAACAGAATAGAATAAAATACAACAGAATAGAATAGAAAAGAACGGAATAAGACAAAACAGAATAGAATAGAAAATAAAAAAGTAAATACAATGTAACAATACATTGTTCATTGACACTTACGGACTTACGTGTCAATGTACACAGGTGCAGCTGCATTTTGACAACCGCTCTGGCTATGTAACGCACAGCAATTCTTGTATATCATTTGACAGCTGGTATTTGTCAGTTAGGCTGGGTTCACACTGATGCCGGATGCGTCTGACAGCAGGGGTCTGGTGCGTCCCTGTTCTCCATTTCAGGGATGAATTAGGGCCTAATTTTTGGCTGAATTCGGATCTGAAATGGAGCCAAAGTCACACAGGACTCCTGTGCAAGCAGCTTCAGAGCCGCCACGGAAATGTGTGAATCAACTCCATTGAGAGCTGGTCACAATCTCCTGACATGCAAATTGGATGCGGAGACATCCAATTTGCATATTTTTTTTGTTTTTTTATGTCCTATGTTTAAGCAGTTGCTGACCACCCGCCGTGGCTTGATGGCGGCAACTTGGCTCGATATCGCAAATCGGCGCCCGGTGACGGCGCCTGCGAGATCACGCACTATGAGCGCGTGTGTGCCGCCGGAGGCACGCTCGCACACTCACTGTGTTCCAGGGGGGCCAGGGAGTGGGTAGGGCAGACTCGATGTCTGCCGGCTACTCGCGATTGTCCCCCCGGAGTGACAGAACGGGGATCCGTGTATGTAAACACGGATCTACGTTCTGACAGAAGGGAAGGGATGTGATCACAGGCTCCCTGTGTATGGGAGCCACGATCACTCTCCTCCCCCAGCCTGCCCAGCCCCCAAACAGTTAGAACGCACACAGGGAACACAGTTAACCCCTTAGAGCGCCCCCTGCAGGTTTACCCCTTCACTGCCAATGGCATTTACACAGTAATCAGTGCATTTTCATAGCAATATTCGCTGTATAAATGCATAGGTCCCAAAAAAGTGTCAAAGTGGTCCACTGCAATAACACTGTCCCGCTAAAAATCGCAGATTTCCAGCATTACTAGTAAAAAAAAAAATAAAAAAAAATAAAAACCCCATAAATTAATTCTCATCCTTTGTAAACGCGGCAACTTTTGAGCAAACCAATCAATAAACGCTGATTGCGATTTTTTTTTTACCAAAAATATGAGAATATAAATCGGCCAGAACTGATGAAAAAAATATTTTTTTTATATTTTTTTTGGATATGATTTATAGCAAAAAGTAAGAAATATTGTTTTTTTTTTTTGCAAAATTGTCGCTCTTTTGTTTATAGCGGCGATCAGAAATGATGCAGAGGTGATCAAATACCACCAAAAGAAAGCTATATTTGTGGGAAAAAAAGGATGCAAATTTGGTTTGTGTACAACGTTGCAAGACCGCGCAATTGTCAGTTAAATCGACGCAGTGCCGAACCGCAAAAAGTGCTCTGGTCCTAAACTAGGAAATCCTTCCGGTGCTGAAGTGGTTAAGATCCTGCAGTGGTTAATCATCCCTTCTACAAAATAGGCAGAACAAGCATGGTTCTGTAGGAATATTCCAACATTATGGTATTGGATAAATGAGATATGGTCTACCCTTAGGTAAATTGCACAAAACAAGTATTCAGTTAATTTGATTGTATTTTGGTAGCCAAAAATGAATGCAGAAAAGAGTGTTATTACTTCCCAGTGCTCAAAAAATCCATTATTCCCCCACTATTTGCATGCACACCAATATTTCCCTCAGTACCTGAGGATTTGTATAAATTCAACCCTTTATGGAATCTCATTATTAATATTGTGACTGGTGCTAACCCTTGACTTTCAGCATTCTTAGCATTTGGTTTAATTCCTCTTAATGAAACGAAGTTAGTTAACTATTTCAATTGATTTGTAATTAATAACTCCTATCCTCTTTATACCTTGTAACATACAGTATCTCACAAAAGTGAGTACACCCCTCACATTTTTGTAAATATTTTATTCTATCTTTTCATGTGACAACACTGAGAAAATTACGCTGTGCTACAATGCAAAGTAGTGAGCGTACAGCATGTATAACAGTGTAAATATACGTACAAAAACAAGTGTTTCTTGCCTACAGTTAAGCATGGTGGTGGGAGTGTCATGGTCTGGGGCTGTGTAAGTGCTGCCGGCACTGGGGAGCTTCAGTTCATTGAGGGAACCATGAATGCCAACATGTACTGTGACATACTGAAGCAGAGCATGATCCCTCCCTTTGGAGACTGGGCCGCGGGGCAGTATTCCAACATAATAACGACCTCAAACACAACTCCAAGACAACCAGTGCCTTGCTAAAGAAGCTGAGGGTAAAGGTGGTGGACTGGCCAATCATGTCTCCATACCTAAACCCTATTGAGCATCTGTGGGCATCCTCAAACGGAAGGTGGAGGAGCGCAAGGTCTCTAACATCCACCAGCTCTGTGATGTCGTCATGGAGGAGTGGAAGAGTCCAGTGGCAACCTCTGAAGCTCTGGTGAACTCCATGCCCAAGAGGGTTAAGGCAGGGCTGGAAAATATTGGTGGCCACACAAAATATTGACACTTTAGGCACATTTTCATAATTTTTACTTAGGGGTGTACTCGCTTTTGTTGCCAGCAGTTTAGACATTAATGGTTGTGTATATATGGGGGATGTCCCAGCCTACAGCTAAACATGTGCCATCATCCCTATTGCGTTCCATGCGAGGGACTTGTGTCGGCGATCGCACAGCGCATGACGTCATCTCGCATCACTGGGGTTAACGCCGCACGCCTTCTGATCGGTGGATCCGACATGGATGCGCTCGGGCGCTCCCATTGGCTGGGTAGGTGGGCGGTCCACTCTGGACCCTGGGATGATTGGTCAACTCCCTGTCTTCATAAAGACACCACAGTGCAGTGCTCTCTGTATTGGCGTCTCGGCGTGCACTCAGCGGCGGCTCTCTACGATCACACATGGACAGTCAATCTTCTTAATGGTATGCTTGGTTTAATTGTGCATACCCTGATTAATATAGCTTGGACCCTATTGGATTTTCTTCATGGTACCCAGTGTCTCTGTTATTTATATTCAGATGTCCATCTCTCTTTTGTTTGTCTACCAACAGTATATGTACTGGCTACACTTGCTGTGATCTGGCAAAGCCCACCACGTTAACATATCTAAGACATGCCTGCATGTAAGTCAATTTTATTTTATCTGGTATCTATTTCATGGATATCTCTCTATGCAGCTTTCTTTTGATCTATTTAGTATTTCTCCACCACCTCACAGCTATAATATGATTGCGATCAATATTTGTGTCACCCTAACTACTAAAAAATTGTCTCATGTTGCTGACGTGCCGCGTTTACATCCTCACGCCCGTTTGCCTGTCTATCTTACAGTTTGATCAGGTACATATCCGCCTACGTACACTGCATGTAAATTTTATATACACTTATATATATTGCTTGAATGCTCTGCATGACACTTGACGTGTCTCCCTCTTTTCCTTGTTCTCTCTATTGACAGAACTAGTATACAGTGTTATCCTCCCTCCCCCGCTCTTTCTTCCCTTGGCCTCTGTCTGTTGCCTTGAGCGGTACCAGGATCCATTGCGGTGGTGTTGCGGACCCAACCATCTGGGCACCCCCCCCCCCTTCCATTGGGGGCTGCTGTGGTCCTTGGGGAGTCAGGGTGAAAGTGATCATTTCTGCCACTGGGCTTTGTTTTACCATAGTAGCATGATTTTTGCTTAACAGATCAGTCCCTGCTCCCACAAAAGATGGTAAGTATGACTCCCTCTGCACATATAGATCCAAAGGGATTGTGGATGGAAATTTCAAATAGACATCTATAATGCCACATTTGTCTTTTTCTTTTCAGAAACTACTAACACTGTGATTGAATGTATATTTAGCACCTCTGATAAAGGATTTATATTCCGAAATGCATTAGGTGTCTCTATACAATGCTTTGTCAATAACTGTAATTGCTGCAATGTAATTTTATGTGTTTCATGCAATATTTCTATATATGCTTTTATTCTTGTATAAATAAAAATATTTTTTATACAATTTTTGACCTATTTGTGCCTCCAAAAATCCCACCCCAAAAGGAGTTTCCTTTTTGTAACATATAAATCTGTTTATGCACAGACTGCTAGTTTATCTAACACACTGTGCGAACGTTCATTCCTTGCACAATAATATGTGCCAGATTCTTCAGGTTTCATTCCAGTGAGTTTTAAAAACACTTCTCCTTTATTTGGGTCTCTGGACAGAGTCACCCTTCCCTGAAGAGTGCTGGCATACACTGTGTTGGCATCATGCCATATTACTGCCAACCACACCATCTGTTTCCTGTCAGATTGTCGGATCCAGTGCACACCATCCATGTTAGTGCTGTCAGTGAGGGAGGCACCGGTCACTTTACAGGTCAGTTCCAGAGTCTCTGATGGCTTCACTGTCCCAGGACCAGACTCCACCATTGAGACTTGTGATGTGACATCTGAAAAAAATGAAGAAAATATTTATCAGTTGGATATAACTAAATATTCTTATATGTCGATGAACAGACTGTCTTACATTGTACACAGTGCACCAGGTACAGTAACCCCAGGGTATGAATCATGTCTACACTGAGCAGTTCGATATAACCTCAGCTGAGGATAACGTTCTCTTAATTCTGTTCAGTGGGTTCTTCCTGGAGATTGCTCTCTATTTACACATCAACTCATCTGAATATATTTACATATATTTGCTGGAACTAAATAATTACCAGCCGAGTGTTTTAAAGGTCTATTCATTTGGCACAGCATTTGCTGGCATATATAGATCAGATGAAAGTTAATGAGTGAATGAATAGTTTGAAACATGTAGGTATGTGGAATGGAGATGGCCATACAACAATCACTCTGGCTATGGGCCACTGTGGGAGATGCTCATACTCCAAATACAACCTGTACTCAAAAAATATGTAGGCTCTTATTACTGAGCTCTCATTCTTAAAATTCCAGTTGGGTTGTTGTCCAATTTTTTTCTGAATCACTGTCAAGGAACAAGCATACTCATCAGTAGTTTTTACTTCACTTGCTGCTTGCTTTCTTTGTGATATTGGTTAAAAAATGTTAAAACAGGAACATCCAGGTACCTAGCATCTTTAGAAACAAGTCAGCAATGACTAACCAGAGAACCACTCAGCAAAATAGCATAAAGTTCTGATTTAATAAAGATATAAATAATAGTATTGCACTCACATTTAAAAATGAATAAAGTGGCTTATCTGATCCTTGGAGTCTTGGCACTTATCCTCTACTTGTCTAGTAGAAGTGCAGAACTTTGTGATTTTGTGCTGCTATGAGAAACCAAACTCCACTATTCAGCTGGTACAGTCAGTCCTGTGTCCTTCTGAAAAGACCATCAGTAATATTTAGAAAGCCGAAATGTATTCAAATGGCCTATAAATGTTTGCAAGTTATCTAAGGAGTAAAAGTCTATAGCTCTCACTCCCGCAGGAGCCCGCAGTTTAAGGTCCCTTGGGTCTTTTCCTGTAGTTGCCGGCAGCCAGCCACACAGTCACAGTCACTCCTTTGGCTCAATGAACAATCTAAGGGAATGCTTTTCTGATGCTTTATTGTAGAACTTGAACAGGTTTGGGGTAAATGTTTGATAACCCAGAAACGTTTAGCAGCAACTTGAGGACACTAAACTTCCTTTTAGAGATCTTAGCAAAGTCATTGCATGAGAAAATATTGGACTGAGCTTTGTAGTAGCAACTTGAGGATGCTATACTTCCTCCTAAAGTTGTGAGCAGAATCCTTGCACAAGCAATTAGTGTACTGAGCTTCTCAGGACACTAGTCACAGCGTCCCCTTTGAACACAGCTGAATGTAGCACAAGAGGGATGACAGCAGCACAGTCTCAAGGGTCTCTCAAACCAGTTTGTAATCAGTAATATCCTTGAATAATTGGTTGGCTTCTTCCAATATCTTCCAGACACTTTTCCAGCGATACCAGACTAGATCCCCAGACAAAAAAGTCCCTTAGTCAGCCCCAGCAACTTTCAGTAGAATAGACCAACCCAGCTAGCCCAGCTGATGAACCTTGATGAACAGCAGACTCTATATAATGGAAAATGAGTTTTAAAGATTTCAATCAGTGTGGCAGCCATAAAGGGAACATATTCCACACTTCCCTGGTGCCTTATGGTGGTATACAAGCTGGTTCAACGCACGGAGACTTTAATGGGCATTTAAGCAAGCAGTGTTCTAGAGCAGCGGTCCCCTACCTTTTTTGGCACCGGGGACCGGCTGCGTGGAAGAAAATTGTGGCAAGGCCCGGGGAAGGGGGGGGGGTGTTGGGACGAGGGGGGTAAGCGATTTTTCACGGGCAATTTGTTGGGGCAATGGCTGGTGTTGGCGCTTCAATCATCCCAGCACCATGGTTGCTATGGTGTCAGGATGATTGAAGCGCATTATTTCTATTATTACATTGTAATATAAATGAAATCATTCAACTCACCATAATGCAGAATCAGTGGGAGCCCCGAGCGTGTAACTTGCCACGTCTCCTGCCACCAGATGCAGATTGTCACTTGCCACGCTGCCTGCCACCAGATGAGGATGCCACTTGCCATTGCCTGCCATTAGATGAAGATGCCACTTGCCACATTGCCTGCCACCAGATGCAGATTGTCACTTGCCACGCTGCCTGCCACCTGATGATGCCACTTGCCAGGTTCCCTGCCACCAGATGCAGATTGTTACTTGCCACACTGCCTGCCACCTGATGAGGATGCCACGTTGCCTGCCACCTGATGAGGATGCCACGTTGCCTGCCACCAGATGTAGATTGTCACTTGCCACACTGCCTGCCACCAGATGAGGATGCCACTTGCCTGCCACCAGATGAGGACCAGATGAGGATGCCACTTGCCATTGTCTTCCACCAGATGCAGATTGTCACTTGCCACGTTGCTTGCCAACAGATGAGGATGCCACTTGCTATTGCCTGCCACCTGATGAGGATAGAAACATAGAAAAGTGACGGCAGAAAAAGACTGAGTAGTCCATCGAGTCTGCCCCTTTTTTTTTTTTTATATATTTTTTTTTACATTAACCTTGTTGTTTGACTATGGATTTATGTTTATGCCAAGCATGTTTAAAGCCATTTACTGTTGACTGTCTCACAACCTCTGTTGGTAGTTTATTCCAATCATCAACCACCCTTTTAGTAAAATAATACTTTCTAAGATTAGTTTTGAACTTCCCCCCAGTTAGTTTGAGGTCATGTCCCCGTGTTCTTGATTGCCACTTGCCACGTTGCCTGCCACCAGATGCAGATTGTCACTGTTAGCTGCCAACAGATGTGGTGGCAGCTGTCCTCAGGCTCTCCTCAGGCTGTCCTCAGCGCGGATTGTGGGAACACTGTTATGGGCGGGGAGAGATGTCGCCACTCTCTCACTCTCTGTCTCTTATAGGCCGCGGCTGCAGTCCTGTGAAGAGCAGCCTTCGCGGCCCTTTAAAAAAACAGCAGTGCGGGCAATGAGAGATGATGTCATCTCTCTTCGGCCGCCCGCACTGCTGACAGTGTACTCCACGGCGCGGCCCTGCTATAGGGGTTCCACGGCCCGGTGTTGGGCTGCGGCCCATAGGTTGGAGACCCCTGTTCTAGGGGACTGTTATTAATATGGGCTAGTATTATGCTTGGGGATGTTCTTTTGTGTGCTCCTTGTGCATTATAGTGTAGCCAGTGTCCCCCTAAGGTGGGAGTTGTGGTTCACCTGATCACACTGCCCTCAATTACCTTTCTCCACACACTCAGAGCCACAGAACAGGCTGGTATTTTGTTTTATTATTATTAGGGGATTTGAACTTGGATGGGATTTGGAATGTAATGGGATGCCCAGAGGATCAAATCAATTTACACAGGCCTTTTATGTACACTTCCAATATATACACTCCTTTCTCTTCATCCAGCACTTCACTTGCTTCTAAGACTCCTATTCCTCTTTCCTGCACAGTACTTGTTTCTCCATGTGAGGCCTAGAAGAAAATTTACTAGACCTCCAGCATTTCTTCAGCCTAGCTAGCACATGGTGAGGCCTGCTATAGTGGCAACAGGACCTCCAGACCACTCATTACAGGCAGGGACAGTTGGTCCCCATAGTGTAGAAGAAAAATACTACTGTGCTAGCTGGCCTGATGGACTACTACTCCCAGCCCATCCTCTTCCTCCAGGCCCTGCAAGCCATTTCAGCTGCGATGGCCCCTTCCACTGCCACCGCAACACCAGATTGTGTCACTCACAGACCACTAGTGGACTCCTTACTGAGCTTATCCAATAGTGCTGTCTGTTGCTCTCCTTCTCCCTTGATCAGAATTCCTCTGGGGTTTGAAGGAGGAATCCCTTCCACTCCTCAAGCTCCCAGGCCTCAAGGTCCCCCCCCAGACTGGAGGCTCCTCGTGGGGCCTCCGCAACTTCAGCTACATTCCAGCTCTTCCACCCAAACTCACTTCTCCCAGACTGGGCCGACCCTGGGTATTTAAGGAGGCCTGCCCCCTGCCAATCCAGATTGGGGATTGGTCAGGGCCCCTTAGAATACCCCAGATGGCTACACCTCCCTCCCAGCTCTCTGTGCAGAACACTCGACCAGCTTCTTACCTCACCAAAAAAACCCTCCACTAGCTCATACCTAAGTAGGGGGCGCTACAATAGATGAGAAAGTGAAGTCAGGAGTAGGTATGGCATTGTTCTTATGGGGAACAGTTAATGCAATATATAATTAAAGTGCTGTGAGTTCCAACTGAATTGAAATGGTAATACAATAATAATATATCATAATGCAGTGCTATTATGGGTACATTAACCGGTTCCCTACTGAGTCATTGTAAAATGACGTCGGCAGGAACCCTTCCTTGATCCGGGAGGACGTCATATGACGTCTTTCCCTTTTTGCCGCTACTACGGGCCCCTGGGGGCTTGCAGCGCGGCGATCGTGGGTCGATTGTGTCCCCCAATCGGGGTAAAGAGTCAATGAAATGGGCTCTTTACCACATGACCGGCTGTGTCCAATCACAGCCGGTCACTACCGACATCAGCGTTCACACCACTCGTACGCGCCCCCAGGGTAACGAGCTGTTATAGGGTTCTCCCTCTCACACACCGATCGTGTGTGAGAGGGAGATTGTGGTAACAGCTTGTTACCGCCTACTTTGTACTCCAAGCACACTGATTCCCCCCTAATAAAGAGGACCTGTCACCACCCCATCAAAGTACCTGTCACAGCCCATCAGAGTACCTGTCACCTGTCCATCAAAGTACCCGAGTACCTGTCACCTGTCCATCAAAATACCCAAGTACCTGTCACCTGTCCATCAAAGTACCTGTCACAGCCCATCAGAGTACATGTCACCTGTCCATCAAAGTACCCGAGTACCTGTCACCTGTCCATCAAATTACCCGAGTATCTGTCACCTGTCCATCAAAGTACCCGAGTACCTTTCACCTGTCCATCAAAGTACCCGAGTACTTGTCACAGCCCATCAAAGTACCCGAGTACCTGTCACCTGCCCATCAAAGTACCCGAGTACCTGTCACCATCCCATTTGAGTACCCGAGTACCTGTCACCAACCCATCCGAGTACTTGTCACTAACCCATCAGAGTACCCGAGTACCTGTCACCAGCCCATCAGAGTACCCATGTACTTGTCACCAGCCCATCTGAATACTCGAGTACCTGTCACCAACCCATCAGAGTACCTGAGTACCTGTCACCAGCCCCTCAGAGTACCCGAGTACCTGTCATCTGCCCATCAGTTTACCCGAATACCTGCCACCTGCCCATCAGAGTACCTGAGTACCTGTCACCCGACCATCAGCGTACCAGAGTACCTGTCACCTGTCCATCTGAGTACCCGAGTACCTGTCACCAGCCCATCTGAGTACCCGAGTACCTGTCACCAGCCCATCAGAGTACCCAAGTACTTGTCACCTGCCCATTAGAGTACCCGAGTACCTGTCACCTGCCCATCTGAGTACCCAAGTACCTGTCACCAGCCCATCAGCGTACTCGAGTACCTGTCACCTGCCCATCTGAGTACCCAAGTACCGGTCACCAGCCCATCAGACTAACCAAGTACCTATCTGCAGCCCATCAGAGTACCCAAGTACCTTTTACCAGTCCATCAGATTACCCGAGTACCTGTCTCCAGCCCATCAGAGTACCCGAGTACCTATCTGCAGCCCATCAGAGTTCCCGCGTACCTATCTGCAGCCCATGCCTCATAGAATATACCTCGGTGTTTGCTTTCCAAAATGGGGTCATTTTGGGGGTAATTCCACTGTCCTGGTGCTCCAGGGCCTTCAAAAGTGTGATAGGTATGAATGAAATTTTATGTGTAATTTATGCTCCTAGAACGCCTGACGGTGCTTCCTGCATGTTCGCCTCTGTATGTGGCCAGGGTGTGAAAAAGTCTCACACATGTTATATTGTCATACTCGAGACAAGTAGCAGAATATATTTTGGGGATTAATTTTTGCTATGTACATGCTATGTGTTAGAAATATATTATAAATCGACCACTTTGTGTAAAAATAAAAGTGTTTTCATTTTCTTTCCACGTTTTTTGAGGACTTGTGGAAAAAAATGAACCATTCAAAAGACTCGTAATGCCTTTTAGAATATACGATGGGGTGTTTGCTTTCCAAAATGGGGTCATTTTATGGGTAATCCCATTGTCCTGGTGCTTCAGGGCCTTCAAAAGTGTAATAGGTCGTTAGGAAATTAGATGTGAAATTTCTGCTCCTAGAATGCCTGACAGTGCTCCCCGCATGTTGGACCCCTCTATGTGGCCAGGGTGTGAAAAAGTCTCACACATGTGGTGTCACCATACTCGGTACAAGTAGCAGAATATATTTTGGGAGGTTATTTTTGCTATATACATGCTATGTGTTCGAAATATCATATAAATTGACCACTTTGTGAAAAAAAAATGTTTTCATTTTCTTTACACGTTTTCCGAAGACTTGTGGAAAAAAATGAACTGTACAAAAGACTCATAATGCCTCATAGAATATATGTTGGGGTGTTTGCTTTCCAAAATGGGGTCATTTTGTGGGTAATTCTATTGTCCTGGTGCTGCAGGGCCTTCAAAAGTGTAATAGGTGGCTAGGAAATCATATGTGTAATTTATGCTTCTAGAACGCCTGACGGTGCTCCCTGCATGTTGGACCTCTCTATGTGGCCAGGCTGCGTAAAGGTCTCACACATGTGGTATCACCATACTCGGGATGAGGAGCAGAATATATTTTGGGGGTAATTTTTTTCTATGTACATGCTATGTGTTAGAAATATCTTATAAATTGACCACTTTGTGTAAAAATAAAAGCGTTTTCATTTTCTTTACACGTTTTTAGAAGACTTGTGGAAAAAAATGAACCATTCAAAAGACTCATAATGCCTCATAGATTATATGTTGGGGTGTTTGCTTTTCGAAAATGGGGCCATTTTGTGGGCAATTCCATTGTCCTGGTGCTCCAGGGCCTTCAAAAGTGCAATAGGTCGTAATTCTGCTCCTAGAATGCATGACGGTGCTCCCTGCATGTTGGACCTCTCTATGTGGCCAGGCTGCGAAAAAGTCTCACACATGGTATCGCCATACTTGGGGTGAGTATCAGAATGTATTTTGGCGTGTTATTGGAAGTATGCATATGCTGTGTGTGAGAAATAACTTGTTGTTATGACAATTTTGTGAAAAACAAAAAATAATTTCTTAATTTTCCCAAGAATTGTGGGAAAAAGTACAACTTCAAAAAACTCGCCATGCCTCGTATTAAATACCTTAGAATGTCTACTTTTCAAAAAGGGGTAATTTGGGGGTATTTGTACATTCCTGACATTTCAGGGCCTCAAGAAATGAGATAGGCCATCAGTATATCAGGTGTGATCAATTTTCAATGATTGCCACTATAGAATTTAGACGCTATAACTTTCACACAGACTAAATAATATACACTTATTTGGGTTATTTTTACCAAAGATAGGTAGCAGTATAGGTTTTGGCCCAAATTTATGAAAAATTACTTATTTGCAAAATTCTATCACAGAAACTAAAAAAAAAAGTTTTTTGTTAAACTTTCGCACTTTTTCACTTATGTCGCTATAAATAAAAAACCCAGAGGTTATTAAATACCACCAAAAGAAAGCTCTATTTGTGTGAAAAAAAACAATAAAAATTTTGTTTGGGTACAGTGTAGCATGAGAGAGTAATTGTCATTCAAAGTGTGAGAGCGCTGAAAGCTGAAAATTGGTCTTGGCAGGAAGGGGGTATAAACGTCCTGTATTGAAGTGGTTAAACCGTGCTAGCTACAAAAGTATAAAAAATTCATACATATAAAAATAAAATAAAATAAAATAAAATTGCAATCTATGAATCCATAAAGTTTATTATTAAGCAGTGTACTTTAAATGCAAATATAAGTGCTTCGTGCAAAAAGTTACTTGTGCTTCAGTGCTTTAGTCAATATTTCTACCCTCCTATGGTGTTGACCTTACCAAAGGTATTCACCCTGCATGGAGGTACAGCGCATTTCATGAAGATCAAAAAGAGCTCCGTGAGTGCTCCTTATGTGCCATAATGGGTGTCTGCTTACCAGACAGTTTCACCCCCTCTTCGGGGTACAGTGCTTTCACAATCCTATGCTGCTATGCAGCGGGTCCTGCCTGAACCTTGTAGTCCTCCTTCCTCTTTGTGGCATCCGTTCTGTGGTCATATACGTGTGCAAAAAACAAGAGGAATCTCCATAGAGTAGTAAGATATAAACAGCTTCTTTGATTGAATAATGTTGTAAATCCAAACATTTTTGGTAAAAAACAGCTTAAAAACCTTTAAAATCTCTGAAACATGGGAGAGCCGTTTGTATGTGTAAACCGTGGCACTGTACCCGGAAGTGTAGCCCCAGCCTACCGGTTTCGTCACACTGACGTCACCTGGAGAGGCGTCATCTTGCTACACCTCCTATGCTTAAATAAGATGTAGTGGCCTCTAACCCTAGTCAGATGGTCAGCAGCCATTTTTGGTTAGTCTGTGTATTCAAGCTGTGTTGATTTGATCCGTGTGTATACTGCAAGAGTATAAAGGAATGTAAAAAGGAGATATGGAAGTGCGGATTAGATGGCCATCTGTGTGTGCCCACTATAAAGTCTTGTGTATTATGCCCGAGACCTGTGGGCAGTATAGGGAGAGGGTGGCCCTGGGAATTTTTGCTGTATTAACTGAAAATGATTATGGGGGACACCATTTTTGCGATATTAGCCGGAAATGCCCTAAAATGATTATGGGGGCCAGTAGTTTGTTATAGTTATCCATCTATTTGTCTGTATAATACAGGTTAAATAGCAGTTTACTGCCCCTTACTCTGTATTTTTCCCCCTTCTTATCTGTCATGCAGTATTGTGCAAAATTATCATACTCACTTGCCCAGCTGATCCGATGTTGTCCTGCTGTGATTCACTGTGCTGCTGCTTGGTCCTGATGCCAATGAGTATCGGGGCCTCTTTTGGGTTCAGGCAGCCTAGCCTCTGGTTGCAGCACTGCGGGGTCCACCCACTTCTAGCCACATAAATGGAGCTTGAAGCATCTTGGGGTATGTGACATGCATAATCTTGGATACTTCAGAGCACAGAAGATGCCATTCTTGCCTAGGCTGGAGGGCAGGGCCAACTTAAAAAATAAAAAGTAAACAAGCAGAAAATAATATTTTTTTACACTTGATATTGCAGAAGGGATGGTGGAAAAGTGATATGAATCCTGACAAAGCTATGCTTGCAGGTAAGCGAAACGTATTGATGTCAAGACATGTCACATGATGTCTGGAGTCCACGCCCCCTTGGCTCTCTAGCTGATGGCGAGAGATTCTCTTAGCAATTGCTAACAGCTGCATATGTTCCCACAGCAAGTTGTAATGACCAGCGAGCTGGCTAGCGAGCATTTGGAGCTGGAGCTAGTACAGGAGACCAGTGGGTGCCTTCGGCCGACAGTGCAATTGTTACAGCGACAGCCCCAAGACGGTGAATCCGTGCTAATGTGGTAAGGCTGGCTCGCTCCTTATGAACTGGTTATTTTGATATCCAAAAGCTGTGATAACCCGCACCCCCATGTGGATGTCTATTACCTGGCTCACTCTGGGTTTACTTGGAAGGCTGCATTATCTTGCTGTGAAACACTTTTGATATCAGTTACTTACTAATGATGAGTGGTGATTGGACTTGACATGCTGTTACGTACTGCCATCCATCTAGGCTTACAGATTATCTGTGACATCAGTGTCTTTTAAGTGTAAGTCCAACACATTCCATGCCCATGGACATATTAGCAGCTATACCACATTAGGCAAGTATAATTGCCATACATTCACATCTGATTTTAAGCTAACTTTGGTCTTTATCATTGTGGGTCACTCAGCTGACTCAATGACAAGTTGATGAACTTGACACATCAGTGATTACAGTTTTCCTTTCATCACAGCTTTAAGGACATTATGTGACCCTATTTCTTTTCTTTTTGGGGAGACAGTTTTGGAGCTCTGGGGCCTATATGTGTCATAGACTCCAGCTGTTGTTGTTTTATGTGCACATATTTTAATAAAATTGTGTTGATTGCCACTAACGCTGCGCAATGAAATGTTTCTATACTTGCTTTTAAACGTACTGAGACGTGTTCTGGTGAAAGTGCCTGCCACTGAGATTTTCGTTTTCCTCTTGGGGAGTGCAGTTCTCACTGTGGATATCACCTATGCATTTTTGACCATATTCTAACAAATTGGTCCAACAGCTGGGGTAAGAGGCCCCCTAGAACCCTCTCTTGGTGACGGATCCCTTTCTGTACTTTTGTGGACTATGTGCACTTTGCAGACCTTTGCACTTTTCCTGGCTCTCCATTATAGAGTTTTTAAGTGCTGCATGTGTTATTTTTAGTGCCCATTTGTTCTTACCAAGAATGTATGCTAGCTGCTGATAGGGTATTACCTTTTTTAGTGCGGGCTTTGTATTTTTTTTTATCTTGTATAGCCTTTGGTGTACACCTGCTTCTTTCTTTTTCCATTTTCTGTGTTAAAAAATTATTAGGAAGATGGATATATTTGATTTCAGAGCAACTCATGTCATAGATACAGACGACATTTTCATTAACTCTGATGTGTCTGATAATAATCTGGACGGTATCTTTATAAGGCTTAAGAACCTATTGACATCAGAGTTGCATCTTAATTGTAATGTTGCCTTCCTTGAAAGATATCTGGCAGACAAAATAGTTCCCTGGAGTCTAAGGTGGGACTTTGCACTGCATAACAATGACATTGATACCATTGAATGGGTTCAGTTTTTAACAAAGTCAGCTTATCTTTTCTTGCTCTCCTTATAACGAAGAAGAGAAGGAAATTAGCTGAGATTGATAATGAGATCAACATTCTTAAACCAAAATTTCAAAGGGCAGGATGATTATTTAAAGAAATCAGAGAGCCTTAGGAAACACTTGGAAAAGGAAGAAAATGACCAGAAATTAAAGAAAAGGAAAAAGTATATCTGTGATTCGGATGACTATAAAAATAACACGGTGTTCAAATGGCAGATTAAGTCTGCCTCTGAGGTTGCCCCAGACTGATCAGTGCCCTCGAGCACCAGGGCTGCTGAGAAAGTATGCCACCCCACCTCTGCCCCTCTTCGCAGGGTTAAACCCACCCCGGATCTCAGGGAGCTGGGTTTCCTGGTCCCCAAACTGCTAAGCGTGGGGGTGCTAGCAATAGGGGCGCCGGTAGGGACAGAAGGGGGAATGGACCTCCACCTTATGTGGAACTGTTCAAACTTCGAATAGGTTTACTCCTGTAGATCATTGGGAGGAGGAGTGGGAAGATGACAGATATATTGTGTGACATTCTCAAGGTCATCCTTCTCAACGCTCCTATGGGCATTCCTCACGGAATTATATTGACAGACCTCCTTCTACCCCTGGCTGGGATAGCTGGGGTCATTGATCAGGTGAGACCGATGGCTATTACCCTGAACCCAATCAGAGGTCCTCCCAATATAATAATTTTTCCCCAAAGGTCAAAACACCTCCAAAAGAAACTTAGATCCTAACGAGGTACCCAAGGGGGGAGGAGGAAGAACAGGTCACAAAAGAAGACGAACTTAAAAGGTGGAGCTATCAGTTGAGGAGAAACTGGTGCTTGATCGAGTGCTCAAATTTGCCCCTCCTTGCTCATTAAATAAGTTTGACACTTTTGTCGACGTACAGAAATATGTATGCAAATTAAATGTCAAGAGGTATCTGATAAAGAATACTTCACGTAATGTTTTGCCAAACACAGATGGTTTTAGACATTCTTCATTAGTGAATACTTCTTTGTTTAACCCCCCAGGTAATATGGCACCCTCTCTGGTGGTGTTTAGGTATTTGGTCCTTAAGGATCTTGAGGTGAAAAGTTGGGTGGAATAGTCTTCTTGGGTTGCGATGCCTATCTGGGCGAGTTAAATAGGATTGTTTCAGATAGTGGTACATACACTTTGTTATCCAGCAATCCCACAAATAAGTTTAAAAGGGAGTTTCAAAGTTTGACTGAGGAGGGGTATCAGAAAAAGACCCTCACCAAGAAAGAAAAAAACGTTTTGGTCCCTATGGCTCCTCGCATACCAGTATTGTACTGTTTTCTGAAAATCCACAAGCATCCCTTGGAACCACCTGACAGACCCATCATCAGTGAGATCGACTCGATTACCTCTCAAGTTGGCCACTATATTGATGGATTTCAACAGCCATTGGTCACCAATACTGCCTCTTATTTGAGGGATTTCTAACTAGGCGATCCACCTGTTGGGGGGGTTGAGTAGATGATGGCTACATCCTTGCTACTGCGGATGTGGCCTCCCTCTACACAATCATATCTCATAAACAAGGATGTGTGGCAGTGAAAAATTACCTGGAGAGGGATTCCTCCTTGCCTGTTGAGCAATGAGAGTTCATTCTTGTGCTTCTCGATTTTGCTATTGCACATAATTTCTTTTGGTCCCAGGGTAAATACTTCCTACAGCATCGTGGAGTAGCAATGGGAGCGGAATTTGCGCCTAGTATGGCCAATCTGTTCATGGCCAAGTGGGAGTAGGACATCGTTGATAACCCCAGGAGGCCCGAGTTGGTCTTCTGCTGGAGGTATATCGATGACGTCCTCCTCCAATGGGATGGTAGTGCCGTCTCTCTCAATGAGTTTATGAGCCATCTTAATGTGAAAGATCAGAGTATTGTCCTTCAATATGATAGAAGTAGTGAGGAAATGAATTTTCGAAATTTAAGCATCAAGATTCGGGACAGTTGGATCCTCACTTCTACATTCTTTAAAGAAACCGATCGGAACGGCTATATTGATGTAAAGAGTTGCTACCATAGGTTCTGGTTTAAGGCTGTACCGAGGGACAGTTCCTTCGGTTGAAAAGGAACTGTACCCTTTGGGAGGACTATTATCGTGAGGCCAAGTGTCTTAGGGAGAGGTTTTTGGAAAAGGGTTACAGAGGCCATGAGCTGGATAAAATTATTCAGGAGGTTGATCAGAGGGACCGATCGGTCATGTTGGACCCCAGGTCGGTTACGAATGACCATGCAAGTTTCTCTGCAAAATTTTCTTTCTTCACATCATATTCCTCTCCACATCGTGTTGTCAAAAAAATCCTGAGAAAACAATGGGGGTCCTCAGGAGTGACAGGGCCCTTGGTCCTCATTTGCCTGAGGCTCCAGTGGTTACTTACAGGGGTGTTCCACCACTTAGACTGCAGGTCGCTCCTAACGTCATAGATGTCCCTAAGAAAAGTTCCTTCTTCCATCATATGAAAGTGTTTTACCCGTATCGGAAATGTGTGATCCGTCAGACCAATTCCCTCAGGGACAGAAAGTATACCACTTTCCGATCCAATGTTACTGGGAGGGATTATGACATCCATTCGTTCCTTACATGTTCCTCTTGGAATGTAGTGTATGTCATCTCCTGCCCATGTGGTTATCAGTATGTGGGCCATACAGTACGTGCTTTTCAAGTGCGGATGAAGGAACACATCACAAATATGAAGAAGGGCTTTCCCAAACATAGTATCTCTAAAAAATTTGTCACCCATCATGATAGGAACCTGGAGGGGATCACTTTCCTAGCGACAGATCAGTTCTAGTCACATTGGAGAGGCAGTTATGTGAGGAGGGAGGTCTCTAGGTTTGAGACAAAAATGGATATACTGGTTCAAGTCCTATAGACCTCATGGGTTAAACATTGACTGGGACATTAACTCATTTATAAATAACAGTTGATGTCCTACTGTTTCCTTGTCCTTTAACCTGTGCTGATCTCAGCTTATTTATGTATTTTTTTTAGCTCCTCTGGGTTTGGGGAAATCAGGATTGGTATATTTTATGTTGTTAGTTTGCAATGCTTTTTAAATTTGATTGCATATGTTTTGTATGTTGGTGCTGTGGATGTTTCTGGCCACTAGATGCAGCCTAATGGGCAGCGGCGCAGTGTTTTTCTCTTTTTAATGACCTTTTAATATATGTGTTCCTCCATCGTATTAATTTAATGTATGGATATAGTTTTTACTTTGCTGATTTGTAGCTTGGCACAATTCACTTCATTTTCTATATTCCATAACTAGTTCCTGCATGGTCTGTGTTAATTCATTACTGACAATTGTAACACATGGTAGGTTCAGTTCCAGTTAAGCTATGACCTTGCTTCCGGTTCCGGGCTGATCTCCGTCTGTTGTTTATTTACTTCTGCCCGTCAGGACCTTATAAGGTGTCGGGCGTGTGCCTGTGTGGGACGAAACTCCGCCTGGGGAGTTGGGTCGCGTGACGCTGCTATGCTGATCAGAAGGTGTGTGATGGTCGTAAGTATCCACAGCTATTGCTGTGTTATGTGCGCATATTTTATAGATCCTTGTGAGTATCCAGACTTCTTTTTAATAAAATTGTGTTGATTGCCACTGACGCTGCACAATGAAATGTTTCTATACTTGCTTTTAAACATACTGAGGAGACGTGTTCCAGTGAAAGTGCCTGCCAATGGGATTTTCCTCTTGGGGAGTGGAGTTCTCACTGTGGATATCACCTATGCATTTCTGACCATATTCTAACGAATTGGTCCAACAGCTAGGGTAAGAGGTCCTATGAACCCTCTCTTGGTGATGGATCCCTTTCTGCACTTTTGTGGACTACATGCACTTTGAGGACCTTTGCACATTACCTGGCTCTCCATTATAGGCTTTTTAAGCGCTGTATGTTTTGTTTTTGGTTTTTACTAACAGTGGAAAAAAGCAAGTATTGTGCAGGAGAGAAGTGAAGGAATGTAACTGGCAGCAAGTATCAGTGCTGGAGGAAGAAGGAGAGTAACAGGTCAGCAAGTATCAGTGCTTGAGGAAGAAGGAGTGTATATGCTGTGGTGTATATAGCATGGTTCTGTTTCTTGATCTCTGGGTATCCCACAGTCGTCCCTACCCTATCCAAGCTTAACCCCTCATTAAAACAACGAAAACAACGTTTTGGCCTGTTCAGTGACTACGAATGGGAGAAAAAATGTGTGATTAGGGGCAGAGTGACAGGTGGACCACAACTATCAGGGGGCCATTGGCTACATTTGGGGGCTCGTTTCCAGGTGTCACGATCCTGGTGGTGGAGTCTGACTTATGCAGGGAGCAACCTCTCTTACGACCCTGATTCTGGAATCCCTGGCAGTGCAGACAGGGAGCTCCAGAGTGCAGGGAGGTACGAAGGCTTGGTTGGATCACAGGCGCAAGCATGGAGGGTTCCTCTGGGCTCGTGAGTGGGTTGTAGCATAGTGGTTCAGTCTGGGTTGGCAACAGACGGGCAGCGTGGTACAGATGGGGCAAGCAAGAGAGTAGTCGGGTGTAGACAGGGTCGTCAACTGGTGGGCAGCGTGGTACACAGGGATGAGACAGAAGAGTGGTCGAAGGCAAGCCGGGTCAATGCAGGCGGAAGACAAGCAGAAACGGGAAGCAAGCCAGGGTCACAGGAACAGGAATCTCAGGTCAACTCAAGGCTGGGAACACAGGTAACGCTGTAGAATGGACATCACCAGCCACTGGGTCTCACAGGTTCAAATAGAGCCGCTTGGCGCCGTTTCCGGTGCGTGCACGCGCACAGGGGCACGCGCACGGGCACACACAGGCACGTGCGCACCACCGCGGAAACAGCAATCTTTGACTAATGAGATGTTTCCTGACACCGGGATACACCTGTAAAGCTGCCAGTCACTGCCCCTAGCAACCACAAGAGAACTGAGCCAGGGAACTGTAATTGTTCTATTGTCAATGAAGGACTTGTGTCTTTGCCTGCTAAAACAGAAAGTTCTTGCAAGTGTGCCATTGCCCATAGTAACCAGTGGGAGAGGTTGCCAATTGCCACTTCCACTTACCCAGTTGCTTCAACCGGCGCTGGGGAGGACACTTGAATACTTTGTTTCTGCAAGTCAGTGACTTGTAACCTGTGTTATCACCCATGAAAACCACAGCGGGCAATCGCGCCTATGGATTACAAATATGTCTCGAGCCCTGTTAAAGTCAGACTTTCATCACTGGATGCTAAACATGCCCAGCACTCTGCTAATGCTGGGCACACTGAACTTGTGCTCAAAAATCTTGCTTGCAATGGTGAAGTGTGCCTGGGACTGTCTCCTGTTGCTAAGAGTGATCCAGGTAAGCTGGCGGGAGCGCAGGGGAAAGACTGTGTTAGAGTGGTCCTATACAGGAGGATGAGGGGCATTACTAAAATCACTGTTGCTACCGGCAACCACCGTAAGGGTCAGCATGCCGGGGCAAGTTCTGCAAAAGCCAGCGTGTCTGCAAGTTTCTATCCTGCACATCAGTGGTTACAGCAGCGTGACCAGGAAAGAATCTACCTATCAGATTCGCCAGCCCGTCTGGAAGTGAGGAGGCGGAGCTACGCCCTGGAGGAGACAAAAGTTTCCCTGAGCCCAGCAGATGCCACGAGGTTGTGGAAGATGGCGGAGGGTAGTAAAAATACCAGCCCTTACTTGGCTGCTGGAACGAACACTTGTGGATACAGGTTCCCGACTTGAGCACCGCGGGGGATTTGCCTTCGGGGTGGTGGAAGGAATGAAAAGACTCTGTCTGCTTTGCCCAGGATGTCGGATGCCAACAGCAGTAATGGAAGCATGGGCAAGATGTGGCCATTGCTATGAGCCACTTATGCGGCGGATGGACATCCAGTATGATCCACGTTACTACAATGTGGATTTGTGGTCAGGACTTTGCACACCACAGCCTGAAAAGTCCCGTAATGCCGGAGCGGGCCTGGAGCCACCTCGTCAAGGCGGGGAGGAGTTGGAAAGGGAAGGAAAGAGGAAGCTGCTGTGACTGAAGGCCCTGCCCGGGGACCTAGGACCCGTAAGCCATAGCTTACTGGTAGCAGGAACTATAGCCATTCCCGGTCCAGCTTAGTCAGTACAGGAGGGCAGGGTGCCCTCTGGTGAGCTGGAAGAGAAACCAAGAGAGAGGCAGCCTGATTGGGGTTCCCTCAGACTGCAAGCTGAGTTTGGGTATCTTGAAAGACTTATAGAGTGGTCATCCCCTTAAGAGAGAGCAGATGAAGAGGAGTGGGAGACGGAGGTCCCAGGGGTTGGAAACTCCTTCAGAGGATGGTAGAGGACCAGAGTCTGAGCTGGACACAGACGAGGCTGCAGGAACCCCTATCACCCACAGTCAGATGTTCCTTAAAAGGCCTGCCACCACTCAGACCAGGGCAAATACCTTCCGGTCACAAGTGGTTAGATTCCCTTACACTCTGATCTGGCCGGGAAAGGGAAGGTGAAGGAGTTACCTAGGCTTTCCTGGTTCCAATAGGAGGTACTATGCAAAGTTGCCTTGGAGTGGGGCCTAGACTTTTCCATATGTCCCTCCCCATATCATGGATATCGTGGAGAGCTCCAGAGGAAAGTGTGCGGACAAAATGATATGGGAATACTTGCATGTCCCCAAACCCCTAAGAGGGCAGGGCTGTGATGCATGGAATCGCTTTATGGAATTGAAGCTGGAATGGGGACTGGGGTGTGCTATCTATGAAGACAAGGTCCTTGTAGCGAAGCCAAATCAGCCTGCAAGGAGCTACTCCGTTTCTGTCAGGGGAGAAGGGGAAAGCAGGATAAGGCTGTCTGTCCCACATTTCTACATTTAAAAAAGACTGTTGGAGGACTACAGCTTTCTTTGTAGGAGCCAAAGACACCAGAGACTGCTGGAAGACTGCAGGGGTTGTGTTTTTGTTTCTCCCCTAACCTTGCTCATAGCATGCCAGCCTGCCACCCTGAGTCCAAGGGCAGAGACTTGGCTCAATGAAAGAACGCTGGGGTGAGGTGTGTTCTGGCTTTTCAAATGAAAAAAAAATCTGGCCTGGAAGAGGATGGGCTGGGAGCAGTAGTCCAAGACCTGGCTAGCACATTTGTACTTAGCTACACTTCGAGGACCTGTGACTCTACACTATGGGGGCCCGTGGCCCTTGCCTGTAATGGGCAGTCCGGAGGTCCTGCTAACAAAGTGCAGGCCTCACCATGTGCTAGCTAAAGTGGAGGAAGAAGTAATGGAGGATTGATAAATTTCCCTTCAGGCCTAACAGTGGAAAGAAGCAAGTGTGCAGGAGAAAAGTGAAGGAGTGTAACGGTCAGCAAGTATCAGTGCTGGAGGAAGGAGAGTAACAGGTCAGCAAGTATCAGTGCTGGAGGAAGGAGTGTATATACTGTAGTGTATATAGCATGGTCCTGTTTTTTTGATCTCTGGGTATCCCACAGTCGTCCCTACCCGATCCAAGTTTAACCCCTCAATAAAACAACAAAAACAGTTCAGTGACTACGGATGGGGGTAAAAATGTGTGATTGGGGGCAGAGTGACAGGTGAACCACAACTATCAGCCACCCCTGAGGGGGCCATTGGTTACATTTGTTTGCCATTTTATAACCGCTGTGTCACCACACCCGTGGGCTTTACCCTCGGGACCAGGGTGGCTTTTTTTCTTTTTGTATATAGTGTGTGATTAGGCATAAATAGCTTGGCAATTATACTACCCTCTTGTTTTTCTTATTGGAGAAGTGATATGAAGCCTAGGGAATCAGATGGGTGAAGGTCCACTTTAACACCTACAGTATCTCACAAAAGTGAGTACACGCCTCACATTTTTGTAAATATTTTATTATATCTTTTCTTGTGACAACACTAAAGAAATTACACTTTGCTACAATGTAAAGTAGTGAGTGTACAGCTTGTATAACAGTGTAAATGTGCTGTACCCTCAAAATAACTCAACACACATCCATTGATGTCTAAACCGCTGGCAACAAAAGTGAATATACCCCAAAGTGAAAATGTCCCAAGTGGGCCCAGTTAGCCATTTTCCCTCCCCGGTGTCATGTGACTCGTTAGTGTTACAAGGTCTCCGGAGTGAATGGAGAGCAGGTGTTTTACATTTGGTGCTTTAAAACAAGAAGAGTATTGCGCTAAAGTGCCAAGTGCAGCTGCAACATTCCATGCGATAAATCACGGATAAGACAAGAATAAAAAATGTTGCACTATAAATGTTAATATAAGTGTATACTCCTAAACCAAAAAAACTCAAAACATATGTCCCAATAACAAATAATATAGGTAATAAACAAATATGCTAAACATAAAATATTCAAAATTGTATTCCAAAGTGAAAAAATCTGTGGTAAGAATCAGTGTAACTGATGTTCCAGGCATAAAGTCTACAAAGAGTGAGTCCCCAGGCTCTGGAAGTAACCGGAAGTGCGCAAAGGTATCTGTTGTAAAACTCCAAACCAGTCCACCACCAGATGCATGCACACCATGTGAGGGTAGGAATGGGTACTCTTACCACGAAGTATGGACTCACTATTAATAGTGGGTTGGATGAGCAGGCAGATATCACCTTCTGCAAGGTATATAAAGCCAATCCTCTCCTCCTCCAGGCAGTTAGGTGGGTATACAGCTGGGTGGACGACTGTCAAAGTGTCAACTCTGTATCACAGTAAACGATATAAAAAGCCAAATGGCAAGTCACGTGTCTGGTATTAAGGGGCCAGTCCTGGAGCCAAACCGTCCAAGCTGGGGGGGGGGGGTGCATGTCCATCCAAGAGTCACTCAACCAGAGAATGTCAATGCTGGGACCGTGTAAGGGTACAACATAGGGTATATGTGCCCTGCTAGTATGTAGAGCATGGATCACCTATGCACAGCCACCAGAGTACGTACTGTGCATAGGTGATCCATGCTCTACATACTAGCATACTAGTACTCCTTCCTACCCTCACATGGTGTGCATGCCCCTGGTGGTGGACTGGTTTGGAGTTTTACAATAGATACCTTTGCGCACTTCCGGTTACTTCCAGAGCCTGGGGACTCACTCTCTAATCTTTGTGGACTTTATGCCTGGAACACCAGTTACACTGATTTTTACATTTGGTGTTATCACTCTCACTCTCTCATACTGGCCACTGGAAGTTCAACATGGCACCTCATGGCAAAGAACTCTCTGAGGATCTGAAAAAAAGAATTGTTGCTCTACATAAAGATGGCCTAGGCTATAAGAAGTTTGCCAAGACCCTGAAACTGAGCTGCAGCACGTTGGCCAAGACCATACAGCGGTTTAACAGGACAGGTTCCACTCAGAACAGGCCTCATCATGGTCGATCAAAGGAGTTGAGTGCACGTGTTCAGCGTCATATCCAGAGGTTGTCTTTGGGAAGTAAACATACGAGTGCTGCCAGCATTGCTGTAGAGGTTGAAAAGGTTGGGGGTCAGCCTGTCCGTGCTCAGACCATACACCGCACACTGCATCAAATTGGTCTGCATGGCTGTCATCCCAGAAGGAATCCTCTTCTAAAGATGATGCACAAGAAAG
>BLSH010435236.1:187752-200115 GCA_018402905.1 Glandirana rugosa
CCTCCCCCCCCCCCTATATTACGAAACAGCGGTTCGATCCGAGATAGAAAACACACCCCTGTGTGTCGTCAATGTTACGCGGCCGGACTTTACCCTTTCCATTTGATTGAGGTATGAACATGTAACATAACATTTATACCAAAAACACCCATTAAACATTTATAGTTCATTCCGAACCCCGAATATGACATGTATACAAATTACACACCAGACAGTATTTACAACACAATGTACAGTATAAGCCCCAAGCCTTACTTGATATTTACAAATTACCCACAAAAACCATATTTACAATACAATGTACAAGTATGGAGTTAGTTTACCTTTCCCATTTCAGGCCGGCGCATTGTAACTGCTGTGTGTCCCCACACAAAAGATAGAGCCTAGCTTGGCGACAAAGCATTATATCCCCCCCCCCCTCCTTTCTGCACTGTGGCTAATATAAAACTCCCTAATTGGTCACTGTACATAAACAATGCATATGGGGCACAGCCCGATTGGGTGATTCAAAGAAGGTGATTCCTGTGAGATGTGATCAGGGAAAACAAAAGGCCACCCTTTGAAGTGAGCTAATTACAGCATTAACAACACAACACTCAATACTTTAAACACACCTCCCTCCAACTGAAATACACTTCTAATTGAAATATATTTATAATTACAATATTTTACAGCAGTTAATGGAGATTTCACATAAACTCATAAGGCAACAGAGGGACGATTGACCCCTGTTCCAAAATAAGAACAAGGAAGGTTCTTGGAGATAACGCAGGAAGTGTGCATAGGACATCTCTGAATTTCTGATACGATCACTTATCAAACACCTATTAAACAGATGTAACAAAATTCTTCCATCTGAATATTTACTAGACCAAAAAGGAGCAAATGAGTGAAGTTCATTGTTAGGGTTTACATACATTTAGGCTGAAAGTTTAATTGGGCTTTAAAACTTACTGCTTGTTTAAGAAATCAAGAAATGTAGGCAATATACAGTATCTCACAAAAGTGAGTACACCCCTCACACTTTTGTAAATATTATATTATATCTTTTCGTGTGACAACACTGAAGAAATTACACTTTACTACAATGTAAAGTAGTGAGTGTACAGCTTGTATAACAGTTTCAATTTGCTGTCCCCTCAAAATAACTCAACACACAGTCATTAATGTCTAAACTGCTGGCAACAAAAGTGACTTCCCCCATCTAAGTGAAAATGTCCCTCCCCAGTATCATGTGACTCGTTACGTTCTCAGGTGTGAATGGGGAGCAGGTCTGTTAAATTTGGTGTTATCGCTCTAACTCTTGCATACTGGTCACTGGAAGTTCAACATGGCACCTCATGGCAAAGAACTCTCTGAAGATCTGAAAAAAAGAGTTTTGCTCTACATAAAGATGGCCTAGGCTATAAGAAGTTTGCCAAGACCCTGAAACTGAGCTGCAGCACGTTGGCCAAGACCATACAGCGGTTTAACAGGACAGGTTCCACTCAGAACAGGCCTCATCATGGTCGATCAAAGGAGTTGAGTGCACGTGTTCAGCGTCATATCCAGAGGTTGTCTTTGGGAAGTAAACATACGAGTGCTGCCAGCATTGCTGTAGAGGTTGAAAAGGTTGGGGGTCAGCCTGTCCGTGCTCAGACCATACACCGCACACTGCATCAAATTGGTCTGCATGGCTGTCATCCCAGAAGGAATCCTCTTCTAAAGATGATGCACAAGAAAGCACACAAACAGTTTGCTGAAGACAAGCAGACTAAGGACATAGATTACTGGAACAATGTCCTGTGGTCTGAAGACACCAAGATAAACTTATTTGGTTCAGATGGTGTCAAGCGTGTGTGACGGCAACCAGGTGAGGAGTACAAAGACAAGTGTGTCTTGTCTATAGTCAAGCATGGTGGTGGGAGTGTCATGATCTGGGGCTGCACAAGTGCTGCCGGCACCGGGGAGCTACAGTTCATTGAGGGAACTGTGAATGCCAACATGTACTGTGACATACTGAAGCAGAGCATGATCCCCTCCCTTCAGAGACTGGGCCGCAGGGTAGTATTCCAAAATGATAATGACCCCAAGCATACCTCCAAGACGACCAGTGCCTTGCTAAAGAAGCTGAGGGTAAAGGTGATGGACTGGCCAAGCATGTCTATTGAGCATCTGTGGGGCATCCTCAAACGGAAGGTGGAGGAGCGCAAGGTCTCTAACATCCACCAGCTCTGTGATGTCATCATGGAGAAGTGGAAAAGTACTCTGGTAGCAACCTGTGAAGCTCTGGTGCACTCCATGCTCAAGAGGGTTAAGACAGTGTTGGAAAATAAGGGTGGCCAAACAAAATATTGACACTTTGGGCCCAATTTGGACATTTTCACTTAGGGGTGTACTCACTTTTGTTGCCAGCGGTTTAGACATTAATGGCTGTGTGTTGAGTTATTTTGAGGGGACAGCAAATTTACACTGTTATACAAGCTGTACACTCACTACTTTACATTGTAGCAAAGTATAATTTCTTCAGTGTTGTCACATGAAAAGATATAATAAAATATTTACAAAAATGTGAGAGGTGTACTCACTTTTGTGAGATACTGTATTTGTACAGTGTACTGTCAGCTTTTGATACTGCTTATGCTTTTTTGGCTCAATTATGTTGCTATAAATGAGGCTTGTCTGCCATTGTATTGATGCAAACTTTTCCCCTCAACTCTATTTTCTACAGACACAATAAACTCAGAGTATAAAAAAGTAGAAAAGAGTTTTTTTTTAGTTTTGTTATGGTTTTTGCCTATGGATTGCATAAAAATCTTTTTTGAAAACAATATTAACAAAAAAAAGCCCTGTTTGTCCTGGAACACAATATATGTGTACAACTTCACCTGATACTTCAATGAGACAAATAAAGACAACTCCTAGAGCAATCATGCTTGACCTTTCAAGAAAGAGATGACCCTCAAAACATCATCTGGAGCATAATTTTGAACATCATAGGAAAAGGAGAGAGATACATGTCCAGCTGGCCAAATTTACAACCACAACTGCTTTCAGACAGTTTCCAGTTAAGCTGATAGGCCCATTTCCTATAGTGTATGTTCAAGTAGAAGGCATTTGCATTAGAGCTTTCCTTTTCATCAAGACTTCTATAAAAAAAATAGCTTGAAATCATTGCCTGAATGAGAGCTTACAAACTTAGATATTCAAGACATCAAGGTAAAAAAGTACCCATGCAATGGTTACCTGCAGATCAAGCTGCCATTAAACTCTTTGGTTGTTGGTCAATCAGAAACTTTTGATATGATAGCCATGGTGTATCTCTGATCACCAGGCTCTTCAAAAGGTCCTTTGATTGTGGGGACCAACACAGATCTGGTGAGACAGCTTCTAGCTCCCTCCCCTATATGTGACTATTTACCGGAGAGTGTGCATCCCATGTTAAAGCAAGTATTCCAACTTCTGGTTTAAGGGCAGATAGCCACAACAGAGAGAGTGGGAAGACTATTGCAGCTAAAAAAGAGAGAGAAAGTAACATAGCCTTCCAATATCACAATGGAATCTTCTGTTGGGGACACAGAATCTAGAGAGCTCAGGATTAGGCAACAGATTTGACCTAGCATGCAGGGCCATCTTTAAGGCAGGGCAAAAGGGGCAGTTGCCCTGGGCCCTGTCATTGTTTGGGGCCCAAAGCAGCTGCCTCATACTTGCCAACTATCCTGGTTTAAATTCCCTTGCCCCTTGAAGTTTTAGACCTGTGCTGTGTCCCGATATCTAAGTGCTGCTACTAAAGCTGCCCAACTCTGCCCTATTGCTATGTCTACATGTAAATAACCAGCATTGATATGTAAATAGCGGCAGCATTCATATGTAAATAGTGGCGGCCAGCTGCACTGATATGTAAACAAAGGTGGCATTCATATGTATATCATGCCCCCCTGAGGTCATATTCACCATCCCCTATACTGGATGCTGCCCACTGGGGAGACAATGGCATGCTTGAAAGTCCACAGCATGTCAGCAGATGCATGAAGGTGTCATTGATAATTGATGGCACTGCCGTGTATCTCTAAAGGGCAGCACATTTCTGTGATGTCAGGAAAGCGACTTTTTGCCCCCCCCAGTCCATGGTGTGCAGACAGTGAGGAGATGATGTTCTGTAACCTCTAGCAACCCATCTGTGGGCAGTAATGATGTGCAGTAACCTCTAGCAACCAATCAGTGAGCAGTATTGGTGTTCAGTAATCTCTAGCAACCGAACACGCAGAAAGCATGTGCTGTAACCTCTAGCAACTAATCAGTGAGCAGTAATGTGTGCTGTAACCTCTAGCAACCAGACAGTAAGGGGCAATGATATGCTGTAACCTCTGGCAACCAATCAAAATCACTGCTGATCTGATTCAGTAAATTGACTTTGAGTCTAGTTGCTATTTATTGTATGTCTTAGAGCAGGTGGAGAGTGAAATTGCATGGGGGGGCCCCAAGAAAATATTTGCCCAGGGTCCAATCAATATTAAAGACGGCCTTGCTAGCATGGGATTCATGTACCACTCAAGAGGGAAAAGTTCTGAAGAAGATCAAATACAGAGGTATTGAGCACCACCAGTGTATCACATCCCTGATTATGAAACTTTTAAACAAATAATACTATAAGGGGATTTTAGCAGTACCAATTTCAGACAGTAATAAGTTAAAATTGCTGCAGCACATTGGTGGTCTTTGTGGTCTTACTCAGCTTCTAGCAGATACTCTGACATGTTTTGCCTTTTGCAGCTTTATCAGAAAGATATGAAAATTATGAGAAGCATACTGTATCAAAATAAAAGTAAATATAAGGAAAATGACAATATTAATTTAACATCATAACTTGCAATGTATACATTGAAGTTGTTTGAATGTCTCACTACCACTTCAGAACTCCATTCAAAATGTGAAAAAAGTTGCTTTTTTAGTAAAAAAGATAATGTATACAAGTTGGTATATTCAGGAGCTCGACTTTTTTTTATATTCTCAGCCAAAAGTCCAGGCGGTGTATTTGTGTACCACAGGAGAGGCTAACGGACCTACCAACCCAAGGTCTATATGGTAAAGCAGTATACAGATATAACATTTATAAATATTTAAAGGTCCAGCTGATCCTATATTAATAAGAGAGTTGCATAAAATCAAGGACAAGCAGGACACTGCAAGGGACCAGGGCTGCACTCAGAGGGAGTCAGGGAAGAGGTGGCCTAGCAGTAACAGAAAAGGCAGCAGCAATAGTAAGAATAAATATGATCGTATTTTATTATTACTGCATACATTAAGGCCTCATACACACGGGCGTATATAAAATAATAAACAAAACGTCGCGCCCGACGTCAAGGAAAAAAAGTCGACGTTTTTCGGCATTATGCATTGGCGTTTTTGAGCGCTAGTGAGCGTCGGCGTCAATAGACGTTTTTTAAAAAAAAATCATTCCTCTGCTATTTTTCAACCTAAAAACGTCGGCGTCAAAAAACGCCGGAAAACGCCGGTACAATATTAGGTGGCGTTTGTTGGCGTCTGTTGGTGTCTGTTGGCGTCTCGTGGCGTTTTGCGGCGCTTTTTGACGTCGATGCAGCCAAGGAACGCGCTGGTCGTGGGTTCTCTGATACGCCGACGCCATCTACAGCTCAAAAACGCTGACGTTTTTTATGTGGCCATTGACTAACATGGGGAGCAGAAAAAAACGTCAGTAGACGCCGGCGTCAAAAAACGCCCGTGTGTATGAGGCCTAAATGTTAGTGCACCTGCACATCATTACCCTATGACACTTATCCATACTTTTGAAATCTGCAGCCACTTCTTTTCTCTGCAGAACTACAAATCTCAGTGTGTCAAATCAGTTTTTAGCTGAGGAGACACTCTGAGATTTTTACAACCTAGAGGTCTGTGATTAGTAACAATGTTGGAGATTGTTCCTTTGTATCAAACATTGGCTCTTTTTACTGTAAACCTCAACGGGACAGTGTCAACAATAACCTCTTCAACAGCTATAGTTATGCCACTAGCACACAATTATGAAAATGGTCTCATCATTCCCGGCTTCCCCTGAGGTGTACAGGTAAACCCATGCAGCAGACATGGAGGGTATGGAAGAGTTGGAAATTGGGTACAAATCAATCGGTCATCTGCATAAGGTGCCTAAAACCAATGACACCCCTCCCCCTTGCCTCAGAGTTTCTCCTCTGCAACCTGAAGCTGACGGTTGGAGTTCTGAGAGAACCACAGGAAAACTCAGACATGGCAGATTGCAGTACCCAATTAATAAAACAACTACACCAACTTAATACACAGGAATGAGTTTCCTACTCTCTCTTTCTCTCGCAACATAAATCACTGTTGACAATACATCCACAAAAATGTATTTCAAAAAGAAAACTCAATACCCTCAAACTTAGATAGTCACTATAATGGCGTTGACTGAATGCATCAACATACAAAGTAACATAAATACAGGCAGTCCACGAGTTAAGAACATTTGAGTTGTTGGCGACTCCTACTTACAAACGGAGGTGGCGTGATGTCACCACCAATGTATCTTTACATAACCCTCTCTGTTTTTTACTGGAATGGCCCCCTGTGACTGTGCTTTATAAAAATAATGCTGTATATACCCTGTTTACTGAGCGCTGAGAGAGGCGGAGTGTCAATGAGTGCAGATCAGCGATCTGTAAACAAGGTATATACAGCATTATTTTTATAAAGCACAGTCACAGGGGGCTATTACATTAAAAAACAAAGGATTGTATTAAAAAGAAACAGTAATTTGAGCAGCAGGATGGGAGGGGGCAGCACGGACACGGAGCTCCCAGGCAGAGAGGACAAGGGGGAGAAGAGGGGGGAGAGCACACAGGAGACACAGAGGAGAGCTGTGGCTGATGGAGACACGTATACTGACAACAGTGTCAAGGCTCATCAGCCCTCATATATCAACGTACAGGGGGAAGGTAGAAACTGGCAGGATCAGACAGGTATTTCAGGTGATACAGGGGGCCAAATGACACAGCACAAGCATTGTGCTGTATAACATACTTTAAAGGAGCAGGATCTTTATTTTTTTGGGGTTAACAAACACTTTAAGAACAAACCTACAGACCCTATCTTGTTCGTAACCTGGGGACTGCCTGTACACGAAGGACCTAAACTTTCTTCCATCTCATTATCTCATCTCTATTATTATTATTAATATTATTTTTATTTTCCCACCTATACAGACCTGCTCTACTCAGGTGGACACTGGTTAAGGGTTAAAGACTGCTCCGAACAATAAAGGATGCACAAGATGGAAAAAACTACTAACAGGGTTGCCAACCCCTGATGACTTTTTTTACTGACAAAACATAAAAATTTACAGAGCAAATTTTTTACTGACAAACTCCTATTATAAACTATGACAATTAATATTTTTAAACACTTAACAAACGCCCTATAGCAGCTTTACTGCTACAGGACAGGCGTTCTGTGCAGAATCACGTATATAGTGTAATAGTAAGAGTACCTGTCCCTATGGGAATAGGGGGGGAAAGGGCACAGAGTTGGCATGTCTGCTGACTATCAGACTACAGAGCATAGGTTTTGAGAGAAAACTGCTCTGGCAGCTTTCTCTGGATTTTGCTATGTCCGGATGAAGCTCTGTAGTTTGGAGATCCCTAAGCGTCTTGGGTGGGATGGGATCTCCAACCCTGTGTCCGGGTCTTGTGGACAGCCAGCGGGGTGTGTGTTCAGGTGTGCACAGCCCATATAACGAGGGGCTGGTGAGAGCAGAAGGGGGGAAGAAAGGTGGAGTGTGAGTAGCTTGCCGCTGCTCTTTCAAGATAGACCTGTGTCTGGAGAGCTGTTTGCCCTGTGGGGAACTGCAGCCCCTGGAAGGGGGATTCTGTGCCCTGGGACTGGGATAGGCTGGCCAGCTTGGAAAGTTGAGGAGACTATAGGAGTCAGTGAGTCCAGGGGGCTTGGAGGAATCAAGTCTGTTGGGAGCCAGCAAAGGAACTGCTGACAAGAGAGCCAGGTAGCGTGGTATGTTTTCATTATGAGTGCTAAATTAATTTTAAACCCCTGCGTGGGATTCCTGGATGGACTTTTGCTTTGTTTTTCCTTTTCAAATAAACATGGGCTACCAGGCCCTTAACTATTAACGCCTGTCTGACGTGGACTCACAAAAAGGCATCTATCACTTGAGCTGAACACCCCCAATCTCACAAGTGGTTGTCGGATGTGGGCATATAGACGGTAAAATCCGGGTCTCTGCTCCACGGTGAGTCGTGGCAGGAACTGCTGCTAGCTGTGTGTGGCAGCCAGGCAAACAGCATTGCACAGGAGTTTATTTTTATGGACTGTGTTGCATGCAGGTGGTGTACCTGTGAAAGTGAGGGCTCAGCGTGGCCTGAGAAGATGTTTTCACCTAGGAGGGGCAGTCCAGAGGGCCTAGGAGTTTATGAGACAGTGAATGGATGGAAGCGGAACCGCAAAGAGTGGGGTGCAGTGCAAGGGGCTAAGATCTTGGCCTCTGATTTCATGCAACCCATGCTGCCTACAGAGGAGGTGGGGGACTTCTTTGCAAAATTTGAAAAAGTTGCTGTGAAGAGAAAATGGCTTAAGTATCAGTGGCCAAAATTTCTGCAAACCTTATTGCGGATAGAGTTCCGATTGCTTTACCAGTTGATGGATGGGGACCATGATGACTACCGCAAGTTTAAAGAGGAAATCCTTCTTAGAGGAATGTTCCATCGTATTATGGGCCACCAGCAATGCTCCAGGATGGGAGAGTTGTCACCAGAAGGCCAAGATTTTGGAAATTCAGAGAAGCATAAAGTTTTGTGTCATGGCCACTTAGGGAAAGTGGTCAGCCCAGAAAGGAGGGCACAACAGTCTGCATCCTGCATGAGGTATAGCCAACCAGCTTTGGAGTGCAAGTCTGTTTTTACCTCTAGCAACAGGGGTCTTGTGTTACCTGCAGGGGGCATCAATGGGTCCGAAAAGGCTGTCGTTTTGCTCCATGACCACATGGGAGAGTCAACCTGTGGAGACACCACAGATCAGACACATCGCACTCAAGTGAAGGCTATGACAACAGCTACAGGAACTGGTAAGACTGTGTCAGTTTGTGGGACTGAACTCCATGAAGTGGGAGTGTGTCCAGCAGGGAGGTCCGCTGCGTGGATGGACATAGACTTGCTGCAGTGTGCTACCCAGAACAGTGGGGAGGCCCAGCGTAAAGCCCAACTGGCAGCAGGGCTAAAGACTGGAAAGGACATGAGGACTCTGTGTGCCTGCTATACTCCAGCAGAGGGCTGGGAAAGTTGTACTAGGGGTGACCAAAGAAATCCATATACCATGTTCCCTAGTGACAGAGACAGGTGTTGCAGGGTTTCCCAGGGAAACCTCCTAGAAGCCCACAGTGGTGGAGCGGACGGTTTTCCAGGTCAGCTGTGGAGCTGCTCAAGTGGGTAAAAGGCCACCCACAATAGCTACAGTGATGTCTAAGCATCATGATTAAACTGTAAAGGTTGAGAAATGTATTTCAGGAAATGTCATGTTTGAGAATAATGTTGGTAATGTGTTTACTAAAAAGGATGGGAGTAGGATGTCTCCCGTGACCACCAGAGGCAGAGCTGCAGGGTGGTCCATGGAAATCTCCAGGGATCCCCTGGTGTTGGAACTAGAGGTTGTCCGGGACCACAATGGCACTACTTTGGGGGAACAAGGGGGGAATGCACCACACATTGAGAGTGTGTGGGTACAGAATACCCACCCGGTATGTGACCAGGTTGGTGAGCGATTCATTCAGCCTGTTACAGCTGATAGTGTAAAGCTGGGTGTGATGGTAGAGCCACCAGAGCAAACTAGTCAAAATAGTGTATTGCGCCCTGTCTTGGGTGACGAAGCATCGTCCCAATGTGACATAAGTATAACTGTATATAAAGATGACAAATGTACAGTCTTGGGTAATGAGCGCTAGGTTGTTTTGATGCCTCTTGGAACAGGTGATGCAGTGCTGCAAAACGCCTGTCAGGGAGGTGCCATGGAGTGGGAAGCAGGGTGCAAAGAAGCAGTCGCAACACTAAACAAAGTGACCATGAATTACAAAGCTATGATGTGTAACAAAGGTGTGGACATAACACCTGCTATGCCCAACGGAGGAATTGCAGGGTGGCCAGTGGTCAAGAACATGTTGGCCCTGGCAGAGATTGGTCCTCTCCAGTCAGAAGGACTGGATGAGAGTGCATGCATGGCAGTTGTGTTATCTACAGACCAACAGCGGGAAAATATTGAGTGCAAAAATGGCAGTGTGACTTGTTATGACCTGCAGTGGCTCACTGATGCTGGGGCAGAAGGGATAAATGTGAGACATACATCTGACAGCGTTCCAGTTGAGCACCAGGCTGTGATGGCAGTTACCTCCAGTGAGGTGGAGGTTGCTTTAAATGTCTCTACCTTTCCAGCTTCAGCAGATGAGCCCCTCCACGTCCTTGATAATGGAAAACTCCCTAGAAAGTCCTTATACGTAGATGTGGATCGCATCAAGATGACTAAGGTACTGTTGAAAATGCTTGAAGTCCGAAAAGCACATTTGCTGTACACTTGGGTATCTCCACGTGCTCGGACAAGGTGGTACTGTGGAGTACCAGTAGGTGGAGCCAAGTAGTACAAGCTATGCTTGGTGATATTAATCACGAGAGGAACTGGTTGGTACCATATTTATTAGCAGTGTGGCAATTGGTCTTGAGGTTCTCTGAGAGGGTGCTTCCAGTTACCGGTTTGGATGGAAGGCGCTCAAAAGAACGGTTGAAAACATCAGAGGTCTCTCCGCCTGATGTGGTGACTGATGTGGAACACTCCTGTTGCTGCTTTCCGAGGTGTGGCTGAGCAGTGGTCAGTAGAGGGCGCTGATACTGTCTTACCTGGTAGACCTCATGGAAAGAAAGGGCATAGGGAAAGGGAATAGACGCGGCAGTAGCAGAGATGCTTTGGTCACTCCCAAAGTGGTACAAGGTAAAGTACAACTAAAGGCAACATACATATTTTAGTAAATCCTCATATAAAAGTGATGATGGGAGGAGTTCAGCAGAGCAGAGCAGTTGTAATGTAATTTCCTTTCAGTGAAGTATCTTCTCTATCCCACAATCCTCCAGTTTTCTATGATGCTCAGTCTATTTTAAATAACACACACCCATCTGCCAATCAATAGCTGGGTGTGTGCTATGTAAAGCAACACAAGTCTGTACAGGTTCATTTCCACACAGATCAGTTTATTAATCTGTGCGCTTCTCCTTGCCTGCTCTGCTCTGGTAATTTGTAAACTGGCAGAACAAAATCCAACCTAGGAGCTGGCTGTATAGACAGAGCAGTGGGCGGGCAAAGGTGGAGCATATGCAGGATGGGTGGGGCTTAATGTGCTGATTGTGGGTGGAGCCTAATCAGAACTTCTGTGTAGAATGAATGGCTGAGATTTCCATGGATATAGGAGCCCCTCCCCCAGTGATGTCAGGGCGTTTCTGCAGAGAGAAATAGATGCAAATGGGGACAACATGTGTTCCGTTCAACACAGGGAATTTGAAAACCAGGAAGTAAAGATGTCACTTCACTAAAGGAAGTGCTGGAGACAAGGTAGAGATCTCAACATCCTTACTGCTTTTTGCAAAACAATCAGTGACATGTTTAACAGACTGTATAGGTACATAGCATATTGATTTCTTCATTTTGACCATAGTTCTACCTGTAGACACTGCAGGAGAAAGTGCTGAAGGTATTGGTTGCAGTAACAATGTAATGTGTACACCAGTCTGCACTATTGTAGTCAGAAATGGTTTGGGCTTGGATCAGTGCCCTTTGTTAGGACAGCCGCCCATAGAGTGTTGGACAAGGGGTGAGGTGAAGCTGTGCGATGGTCCCTTGCGGTATAGTCGCTCACCTATGTATTGTCCCCCCTCAGGTCGGGTTCTAACAAGCACTGACATAGACAGCACTGATTGGGTTGGAAAGTGTGACATTGAAATGTCTGATCTGCTAATGGTTTGTACTGGAAACAATGATTTGGTTGCCGTGGGTAACCCGAGAAAGTTTTGAACCTGAAAGACCTATGGTGAAGGGCAAAATGGATATCGGTAAATTGAAAGCTAGGGTTAGGGAAGGCAGAGTTCCTCCAAGTAAAGAGAGTAAGCCCAAGGAACCCAAGAGAGGAGGGAGAAGGCTGGGTGTAAGGAACTATAGGATCCTGTTAAGATTCAGGGAAGGACTTAACTGGAAGCGCACCCAGTCAAAGAGTTGGGCCTACGTGGCTGACAGCCAGCACAAAGGTGTCCCAACCGTGATGATGCTGGTGTTCCTCCCTCTGGATCGAAACAAGGGGGGGGGGTATGT
>BLSH010435236.1:231705-265314 GCA_018402905.1 Glandirana rugosa
GTCACACTTGGTTCGGAATTACTAAAACGACTTACCTATCTGTTACTTGTACACTAAGTGAGCACACGTGATTCCAAACTACGTGTGATCGTGACTGTTTTAGACCTCTCCATTATGTCTCTTCCTCACCGCCTCCTGTACTAAGTTGGGGAAAACCACTTTCCGAAACTAAACTGGAGATACTACGTGTCCAGTTGTATAGTTCCATTCTTGTTTCGGACCCAATTTCATCAACATTTATCTCAACTCGCTTGGAGACCTTCAAGCCCAAGACGACCAGGCAGGCTTGAAGCCCTGTTTCAGGCCCAGGCCCAGGCCTGCCTTGGGCTTGCCCGTGCGATCGTTCGGGTTCCGTCCGGACCCGGACCCGGACTTTGTCCCGAAGTTCGGACGGACCAGCAGAACCCGAACTTCCAGAGGTTCGCTCAACTCTATTTACAACTACTTTAACCCAGGCTTTGTTCTTACCTTGATATGTTGACCTGTGCATCATAGAGGTCAAATCAAAGCCTTTCACCAAAAGGGGTTGAATCATGTCCTCCGCCACTCCTTCTCTGTATTACCTCTCCAGATTTTGTCAGTGCTAGTGTGCATCAAACCTTAGTGCACACGAGTGAATCACATGTTCATTGTCTATCCATTCAGCAAAATCATTAAGGCTTGGTTCACACTGATACCGGATGCGGCTGACAGCATGGGTCTGATGTGTCCCTGTTCTCCATTTCAGAGACGAATCAGGGCCAAATTTTTGGCTGAATTCGGCCCTGAAATGGAGCCAAAGATGCACAAGACTCACAATCTCCTGTCATGCGAATTGGATGCAGAGAAACCTGCATCCAATTCGCAAAGGTGTGAATCCAGCCTAATACAAGCACCATCACTCTTTTCTAGTGTATACCGGTTTTCTCTTTCGTTCATGGACAAGCGGGTTATGCTGCCCTCTTCAGGAGTGACTAGGCAGAACAGGCAGTTCTAACATCAAAAGAACATCAGACAGACACAGCCCCTCCCAGGGGGCAGTCCCCACTGGCAGAAACCCTCCACCCTGCTACTGCTAGCTCAGTTTTTCTGTGCCTAGTGCAAGGTAGACCGGGCTCCCTGTTGGGATCTGTGGTACCTCTCTTGGTCCACTTGGCTGTCCTTGAAAACAGCCTAACAGATGAAGACTGCAATCAAGTAGCCGTGCTGGTTGACAGGCTGAATGATATAGATCCAGGTAGTCTCCCTAGCTGGCCATCGAGTGCGCGCAGACCTTAGCTCCATGCTGGGTCGGCCGCGACAGGCCCCGAATCGGATGGGGTGGCCCGCGGGTTAAACGTCCCGCCGGTGCACATATGACCGGGTGACTGAGTCCATGTCACAGTGCTACCATTTGCTGACAGCTCCCTCTGGCCTGACGGGTGAGGCAGATCTGTCTCGGGTGGGATACCCGCTCCGCCCGACTGGATAGGTAAGTACGCCCCCCTTTCCCTCTGGGATATGGGGGAGCAGGCGGGTTCCCCCCGGGGGTGTTAGGCTGGCGGGCTGGTCCCCCCCTTTCTCCCTCCTTTGCTTCACCCCCCTCCGGTGCTGCGCTGCCGCTGCCCCCCACAGGGGCGTTCGGGGCCCTTAGCTGTTCCCCTCCTCCTTGCTTGGTGCTGCTTGGGTGGCCGGTGTGGTCCATGATCGCGATCGGCGGCCATTTTCTTGTGGCTGGCCGCATGGTTTGGCCTCTGGGGTGCCCGGCGGCCATTTTGGTGTAGTCACGCCGCTATTTGGCTGTGGATGGCCGCATGATTTGGCCTCTAGTGTACACAGCGGGCCATTTTCTTGTGGCCTATGCACATGTTCCGACCTGTGTGTGGGGGGGGGCGGTCCCTGAGTCCTTCTGGTGCCGTTTTACCCCCCACAGCACGGAGAGCTCAGACAGTAGCACGTGTGGAGGATGGGCAAGGCAAGGCAGCAGCAGCAGTGGGCTGCAACATGCACAGCTCCTCTCCTGGACAGTCGAGCGGGCAGGTGGTGAGTCCCCCAGGGGTACCCTCATGTAGTAAGTCCTGCACAGCATTTTGGGGTGGGGGGTGCCTGGTCCCCTGTTACCTTTACCTCAGTTTGGTGGCGTGTTTCCAGAGTGGGTGACGCAATGGCAGCCGATGCAGATGCTTCCCCACCAGACCTCTCCGTGGTTGCAGCCAGCGCCTCAGGGACTGCGATCCCTCTTGGCGCTCTGTCGGCGGTCCTGGAATCATTTGTCTCCTAGGTAGGGACAGCATGCGGGCGTAAGGCGGCGAGAAAGTGGCCCCTACCCCCCCTTCCTCCGGTGAGGACTCGGACCCTGACGGGGCTCCACCATGACGGGGACTCCCCTTGAGCTGTCGGATGGCGAGGCCCCGGTTCCTCCTGATAGTGAGGACAAATCTGCAGTGGCCACTGCTGCACACAAGAAGGCACTAGTCAGTGCCCTGATCACAGCGGTGCCTGAAACCCTGAAGTTGGACGATACAGCTGGACCCTCGCGGGAGGTGCCCGTCCCCTTCAGGTCACATAGACCGGCCTGCGTGGCTAAGGTTTTCCCATATGTGTCTTACCTGGATAAGTTTGTTTACAGAGACTGGGAACGGCCTCAGAGCTCCCTTCCCATACCCAAACGTTTCTCTGTGCGCTATCCCTTCAAGGACAGCCTGATAAAGAAGTGGGCATCACCCCCTGTGGTTGATCCCCCTGTGTCTCGTCTGAACAAGGCAACCACGATCCCGGTGGAAGGCACGCCATCCTTTAAGGACCCGGCTAACAGGAAGGCTGAGGCTGTCGCCAGATCCATGTTTGTTCTGGCAGGGTCAGCTATGTGGCCTGTCGTGGCCTCTGCTCTGGTGTCGAAAACGCTCAATGAATGGGCTAAACTGTTGCACCGCGAAATGAGCAATGCAAAGGTTCCACCTGCATGCAGGGAACTCGCTGAACAGCTTGTTCAAGGGCTTAAGTATCTGTGATGCAGCCCTGGATGCCGTCCCCCTGATATCCAAATTGTCTGTGTCTTCTGTGGTGGTCAGGCGTTTGCTCTAGCTAAAATGTTGGTTGGCAGACCAAACATCTAAGAAGGCCCTGGCGGACTTGCCTTTTCAGGGTGGGCGGCTCTTTGGAGCCTCTTTGGATGAGATTATTAAGGATCTCACAAGTAGGAAGAGCGCCTTTCTCCCGGAGACAAGGAAGAGTAAGGAGTCCCGTCGTAGACCGGGTCTCTCCTTTACGGCCCATAAGAGGCTTTTTTGTTCCTCCTGCTCCTCGGGCAAGGGCTCTCAGCCCGCCAAGGCCCCCGCGGGTGGACAGAAGTGTCCCTGGCAGCGTAAGCATGACAAGCCAGAGGACAAGTCCTCCTCCGCATGAAGGGTTGCCCCCACCCGTCCTTTGGGGGGGGGGGATGTCTCCTGGGGTCTACGGACCGGTGGACTTCCCTCATTTTGGACTGCTGGGTGGACAAGGTGATTTTGTCAGGGTACAAAATAGAATTTCGTACCTGTCTTCCAGACAGGTTCTTTGCCTCCAATTTGCAACTTCCCCTGGGCCGGCTGCAGGCCCTGTTTGGGGCAGTGCAGGACCTACTTCGTCAGGGGGTAGTAGTCCCCGTTCCGCATGCGGAACGTTTCCGAGGGTTTTACTGCAACCTGTTTGTGGTTCCAAAGAAGAATGGGATCTGGCCAATCCTGGACCTGAAGGCCCTCAACTGCTTCGTATGTGTACGAAGGTTCAGTATGGAGCCTGCCGCTCTGTGGTAGCGGCCCTGCACCAGGGCGATTTCCTGGCTTCCCTCGACATCAAAGATGTGTACCTGCATGTTCCCATATGCACCCAGCACCAGCGCTTTCTGCGCTTTGCAGTCAAGGAGCATCACTATCAGTTTGTGGCTCTCCTGTTTGGCCTGGCCTCTGCGTCTTGGGGTTTTCATCAAGCTGCTGATCCCGGTTCTGGCTCAGCTGAGGCAGAGGAGCATCGCGGTGGTGGCCAGTGGTGTATCATCCATGGGTGCAGGGTGTTCACTTAACACGGGCCCTGAGTGGTTGGGGGGCCCACTGTGCTCTGACCCACACTGCACCCATGGATGATCTCTCCCTGGTTGACAGCCGGGGATGATCGGTGCGGTGTGGGCTTGTACACGGGCCCACTAATTTCATGATACGCCCCTGGTGGTGGCGTATCTGGATGACCTACTCTTGCGAGCAGAGTCGGCTCCAGCTCCCAGGGACAATGTGACAATCGCCATGCGCACTCTGCAGGAGTTCGGCTGGGTGATCAATCGCCCAAAGTTGACTCCGTCTCACCGATTGGCGTATCTGGGCCTGATCCCAGTGTCACACCTGTGCTCTGCAATGGGAGAGATTCTTCTGAAGGGGGACAAGTCCCCCTCACCCCTGGATCGGTTGATCAGGGTGGACCACCAGACCAGGACTTCACTGCTCTGGTGGATGCTCCGGCCCTGCACCCCCCCTTCATTGGACGGTGGTTACGACGGACACCAGCCTAATCGGCTGGGGAGGAGTCCTAGGGCTGTTGTCGGCACAAGGCCGGTGGTCTCCCGAGGAGTCTCGTCTCCCGATCAATGTCCTGGAATTGCGGGCCATCAGGTGTTGCCTCTCCCATTAGACGAGGAGGCTGCATGAGTGCCCTGTCTGGATTCAGTCGGACAATGTCATGGCATACGAGAATCATCAGGATGGGACAAGAAGCTCGGCTGTGGCTTCAGAGGTAGCTCGCAATCTCCGCCGTCCACATTCTGGGTGCAAGGGATCCCTTGGGGGGCGCGGCAGATGCTCTAGTGGCTCAGTGAGCTCTATACTGGCTCATCTATGCCTTTCCCCCTCTTAAGTTGCTTCCGTGCCTTCTGTGCAGAATGTAAACGGAGGGCATACTGACCAATCTAGTAGCTCCAGATTGGCCAAGGCATCCTTGGTACGCCAACGTAGTTCGAATGGTGGTGGACATCCCCTGGTGGCTCCCGCTCCACGAGGATCTACTGTCCCAGGGGCCCATCTTGCATTCTGCTTTACCCTCTCTGGCTTTAAGGGCCTGGTCATTGAATCCCAGGTGTTGAGGGATCGAGGTGTCTCGGACTCAGTGATCCCCACCATGCTTAAGGCACGTAAGGCCACTTCCCGAAAGATTTACCACCGCACCTGGAGGGCTTATATCGCCTGGTGCGAGAATGGGGGGTGGAATCCCTGATCTTTTTCAGTATCTCGGGTTCTGGCTTTTCTGCCCTGGCTATCTTTTTTCAGCATCCTTTGGCGACGCACTCTTTGATCCGTACTTTCATGCAGGGGGTTCAAAATGTCGCCCCCCAAGTACGGTCGCCTCTGGCGCCATGGCACCTCAATTTGGTCCTCTCAGTACTTTAGAAGCCGCCTTTTGAGAATATCTGGGAGATATCGCTACAATTGCTTTCACAAAAAGTGGCTTTCTTGGTAGCTATCACATCCGCTCGGCGGGTGTCCGAGTTGACGGCTCTGTCCTGTAGGTCTCCATATCTGGTCCTACACAAGGATAAGGCGGTTCTACGCCCATCACCTTCTTTCTTGCCAAAGGTGGTGTCATCTTTCCATATCAATGAGGACATTGTCCTTCCTTCGCTCTGCCCGCGCCCCTCTCACCCTAAGGAGGTTGCTTTGCACTCCCTGGATGTGGTTCGGGCCCTGTGGGTGTATCTGGCGACCATGGCCTCCTTTTGGAGGTCGGATGCACTTTTTGTAGTGGTGAATGGCCCACGCAAGGGCCTGGTGGCCTCGTTGGCCACTACTTCACGTTGGATTAGACAGACGGTGACCCGAGCCTATGCTGTTCTGGGTCTAGAGCCCCCTTTCCCGGTCACGGCTCACTCTACCAGGGCGATTAGCACTTCCTGGACTTTCCGACATCAGGCGTCTGTGTCTCAAGTTTGCAAGGCGGCTACTTGGTCCTCCATGCATACCTTCTCAAAGTTTTACAGTTGATGTATTAGCATCATTGGATGCTGTGTTTGGCCGCAAAGTTTTGCAGGCGGCCGTGTGAGACACGTCTGGTTTCCTTACAGAGGGTTCTGTTGAGTGAAGTTCTTTTGCTGTTCCGTTACCCACCCCTCATTGTTTTGGCACTGCTTTTGGATGTCCCACTTGTCCATGAAATGCTGTGCCCATCAATGAACGAAAGAGAAAACAGGATTTTTTCTTTGAAATATTTTTTATTAGAGAACCAAATCTTACAAAATTCCATCAGTACTAGTAAGATAAGGCAAAAGCAGTTACAATACAAACAATTCCCCCACAGAACATATACTGGGAGGAGTAGATACAGAGATCTGTACTGTATTATAACCTTAATGCAGGAGGATTCAATGTAAGACTCGCATAAAACTGTCCCCTACAGCAAATAAATCGGGTAAGAACAACAAAAATTCCAGGACCAGATCCCCGAGGAAGGTGCGGGCCCCCGGGGCCGACCCCGGCCACCCCAGCAGGAACAGGCTGTGGCCAAGGAAATGCCCCCCCGAACCCCCCCCCCCCCCCCCCCAGGTCAAATGAACAAACTGGAAGGCGGACCTGGAGGCTTCTAAAGCCAGACTAAGGAAACCAAGTGTAAGTCCCCCCGAGGGAATCAAAATGGGAAGACAGCTGCAGGAGGGTGTTTGGATAAAACCCAACAATAGGGTGATGAACCATACTAATTGACATCCTGGTAAAACCAGGAAGACCCAAGTAGAAGGGGAGGAAAGGACCAAGAGAGGTAAAAGGACAGATAGAAAAGAAAAGAGAAGAAGAGGAAGGAGCAGGCAGAAGAAGGCGAGGAAAGGAAAGATCAGAGAGTGGCTGCTGATGCTAAGGAAAAAGAGTGGTCTAAACAACTATACCCAAGAATGGTGGTTGAAGGGATGAATGAGGTCTTATAATTGGATACCCATGTAACGTGCCCAAGGTTCCCAGGTACTTTCAAATTTTGCAACCCTATCCAGGATAATGCTGGAAATCTTTTCTTGATACATTATCCAAGAAACCTTATGTTTGACTGAATGAAAATAGACCCGGTGGGATTTCCAAGCACGAGCAACTGCCAACTTTGCCCCCAGAAGGATAAAGAATACCAGTGCTTGGGAGGATTTAGATAAGACCTGTACAGGTTGGTTGAGAAGAGCTATCTGGGTTTCTGAGGGATGTCTGCGTTGGTGATTTTACGAAGCAAGTGAAATACCTTGTTCCAAAAGCTTCTAATCCTGGGGCATTCCCAGAAAGTATGTAACAGGGAGCCTTCATGACCACAATTCCTAAAGCAGGTGGGGGGCGAGGAAGGAAACATTTTAGCTAGGCGGAGAGGGGTCAAATACCATTTCGTTATGAGCTAAACATTGGCCTTTATCAAGGAGGTGTTTAAAATACCTTTAAAAGATCTTGCGAAGGTCCGGTGCCAGGTCTCAACATCCCAGTCCACTCCAAGGTCCTCTTCCCAAGCCTGCAAATATCAAGCCTTCTCCCACGGGTCAACCAGCCCAGCATAAATTAGTGAGATTCCACCTTTCACATCAGAGATGTCTGAACACCAGCGTTCAAATGGGGTGGTCTCCAGGGGGCGTGACTTGTCCAACCAAACAGAATGTAAGAAGTGTGGGATCTGGAGGAAGTGAAACCATTCATTCGGGGGCATTTCCAATTTCTCAGTACAATATTTGAGGGTCAGGGGGCCCCCGTGAGTTGAAGTAATTGCCTATCCCAAGAAGGCCCTTGTTAACCCACCAACCAAAGGCCCTGACATTCTGACCGGTAGGGAAGAGGGGGTTGTTAAAGATGTGTGACAATTGGCGCCATCGAGACGTAATTAGATTAGATTTGTGAATCTGGTCGCAGAGATGAATAGAGTGAGAAAGTGTCTGGGCAAGAATGGGGGGGTCTAAGTTTAGCAGGGCACCAGGCTAGGTAATCCAGGGTGAAAGAGGGAGTAGTTTGTCTCTCCATAGAGACCCATTCAGGTGTGCAGCCCCTGACATATATGATGGAGAATTGGGCCAGTTGCACTGCCAAATAGTATGACCAAAGATTAGGAAGGCCCAAACCCCCACTGCGTCTGGGACGAAATAGCACATGTTTGTAAAGATGATAGCCCTTTTTGCCCCAGACAAACTTGATTATGGCGGATTGCAATCTTAGCAAATGGGGTTTGTTGATTGCAACCAGCAGAGAGTGGAAAAAATATAGGATCCTGGGTAAAAGGGTAATTTTAATCGCATTAATTTTGCCCAGCCAAGAGAGGCCAAGCGATTCCCACTGGGCCAGATCAGTCTGAAGCTGTTTGTAAAGCGGGGGATAATTTGATTGGTAGATGCGCCGGAATGAGGACGGGAGAGTGACCGCTAAGTAGGGAATACTTGAATCCCTCCAGCGGAAAGGGAAACGTTTTGATAGCCTTTCGGCCAAATCGGGAGGGGTGGATACGTTTAAGATCATAGACTTAGACATGTTAACCCGGAGGCCTGAACAAAAACTGAAGTCTCGTAAGACTTGGACTATAATCGAGAGTGACGTAGAGGGAGAGGTGACAAATAGTAGAACGTCATCAGCAAAAAGCGCACATTTGTGGAAGGCCTGCCCACATTGAACTCCATGTATATCAGGGTTGGTTCTGATGGCGATGGCTAATGTTTCCATTGCCATCGCGAAGAGAAATGGGGACAACGGGCAACCCTGTCTGGTACCCCTTTCAATTGGAAAGGTATTGGAATATTGACCTTGGAAGCGTTCACAAAGATGAACCTGGGACCGAAGCCCCATCATCTCAGAATTGTGAACAAATAAGGCCAGGAGAGCGAATCGAATGCCTTATGTAGATCAAGCGACAACAAAAGGCCCTCCTGAGCAGGCACCCCCCCCCCCCATCCCGATCGCAGAAGAGAAATAATATTTGATGCTCGTCAAATCTGGTCGGGATCTTGTCTCCCAGGGATGAACCCAACCTGATCTCTATTCACGTATAGGCCGATAAAGGATGACAGGCGGTTAGCAAGAATCTTAGTCATGATTTTTAGATCATTGTTTATGAGGGAGATCGGTCTGTAGTTGCTAATTTCGCTAGCATCCTTACCCGGCTTAGGTAAAACAGTAATGTAGGCCAAATTAGCCTGGGGGTCCAAGGGCTGACCCTCCCTGAGAGAATTAAAAAGACGGGCTAAGTATGGGGAGAGAATAGAGCCAAATGTCTTGTAATAGAAGTTAGAAAACCCGTCCGGGCCTGGGGCTGAGGACGTTTTAAGATCTTTGATTACCTGGCAAATTTCGGATTCTGAAAAGGGGGTCTCTAATGCGGACCTATATTGATCATCAATTTTGGGAAGGGGAATTCCCTCCATAAAGGAATCACTCTTTCCCGTGTCCTCCGAAGAGATTTTAGAGTACAGGGTGGAGTAAAATCTGCAAAATGATTCCAGAATGCGCTTAGGGTTCTGTGTAAGAGTACCAGACAGGGATTTAATCCTTGGGCATGAGAGAAGCTTAAACCTAGGAGACAATTTGGAGGCCAACTTAGGGCCTATCTTATTGCCGGACAGATAAAAGCGACCCTCTGTCCATTGGAGATGTTTACTCGCAGCTGATGTGAGGGCTAGGTTAAGGGCTAATTTAGCGGAATCCAATTTCCGCAAGCGAGTCCACCGTGAGAAGGCGTTTATGTGCACAACTAGCCTGTTTGAATTTGGATTCTAAATTTTTTAAATCAAACTGACGTTCCCTTTTCCGTTGTGCTCCTAGGCGTATGAGAGCCCCCCTAACCACTGCTTTATGCCCGCCCCAGAGGGGATTGGGCGATATCTCAGGTATGTCATTGAGTTTGAAATAATCCTTAATCTCATTCCCTATCATGTTCACCAAAGTTGGATCAGAGAGTAAGGATTCATTCAGCCTCCAAGGGCGAAGGCCTGCCGAGGAAGGGTAGCCTATGAGCACAAGGGTAACTAGAGCATGGTCCGACCAAGGAACGTCAAGAATCGAGGATTTTTGAAGCCTGAGAACCTCACTTGAGGGGAGAAAAATATGGTAATTTCTAGCATAAGTGTTGTGAGGAATTAAGAAGTGTGTAAAGTCTTTAGCCAAGTGATTAGCCTCCCTCCATGAATCCACCAAGCCAAACGAGTTGATAAGGCGAGCTATTTTCATACTCTGTCTGGGGGGGCGCCTAGGACGAAGATGTCCGGAGGACTGTTTGTCCAAGAGGGCATCAAATCCTACATTAGAATCCCCGCCCATCACCAAGGTACCTTCAAAATGGGGGCCCAGGTAGTGGAACAAGCTCGTGAAAAACCTGGATTGGCCCTGGTTGGGGGAGTAGTAGGAGACAAACGTATGAATGTAGCCGCCTATTTCTCCCTTAACCAGGATATACCTCCCTTCCTGGTCCTTAACCGTCAGTATGCGATTGAAAGCCACTTTTTTTAGAAATGAGGATAGCAACCCCCCTTTTCTTGGAATCAGTGTTAGAAAGATAAAAAGTGGGGAATTTGTGGTGTAGAAACGATGGCTGAAAGTTAGCAGGGAAGTGGGTTTCTTGTAACATCACAACGTCTAGGCCTTTGGAATGGTAGAATTGGAGTGCCTTACATCTTTTGGAGGGGGAATTTAGGCCCTGTGTATTGTGGGTAGCAAACTTCAGGGAGGAGATGGAAATTTCAGCCTTAGCCATGACCGCAGGAGGAGAAGATATCTACTGTGATACTAGTAGTACTTATCGCTTGGGCAACTGGGAGGACCCCGGAGTGGACGGGCATCCATCTGAAATCTAAACCCAGGGGAGAGTGAGCCATAACATGGGTCATGCTCCCTTGGAGTGGGCCAGGGGTCCCCTGCACCCACCAAAACCTTCTTGCGTAAGGTAAAAAAAAAGGTTTGGCGACCTAGAACTAGGTCACTGTCCCACAGGAGAGCGAGATTTAGGGTCTTGAGTCAGCAGTGGGAGGAGGTGCATGCCGAACCGCTCCGGCCAGGGACCGTCTGGGCCGGGACAGCAATAAAACATTTAAAAAAGCTATAAAACCCTCCTAATGAAAACAATGTGACCGAAGTTTCCCTAGATAAAGCAGGAAGAACAAATCAAAACAGGAACTAGAAGCAATTGCAGATACTCAAAAAGCCGCAAAGTAAGCAAAGATTCAAACGGGCTGTGGACCGTCAACTAGAGTGGAGAAGTCCCAGCCTACCCTCCTGCCCCCCTGGAGATGGAAGGGATACCCAAGTAGACAATAGAGGGGCTAGAGTCATCCAGGGGGACAGGAACAGAATCAGGTGGGTATGTTTCTGGGAATCACAGAGCTCTAACACAGGGCTCAAACCCAGATACCCGTCTCACAAAAATGAAGCAAACCATGTCCCAACAGTTCAACGGGGGATATTGGCATCTCGTTGTCTCTTGCTTTGTTGCTTGATCCAAAGAGGGGTAATAGGGCTCCCCGGGGGAGGTCTTTTGGAAGAGTTGGAGCTCAATTCTTGAAGAGCAGGAGTTGCCTCCTGGGAAATCAGACCCAGCTGATGTAGGATGCGTTCTCCTTCCTGTAGAGAGGAAAAGCCAAAGGTTTTGGATTGATAGATGAATTGTAAACGAAAGGGAAAAGACCACCGGTATTTGATCGCCTTTTGTGATAACACTGTCAATAGGGGTTTAAGAGAACGTCTCTTTTGGATCGTTGCTGGTGATATGTCCGCGAACACCTGGATGGCATGGCCCTGGAAGGTCAAGGAATCTAGCTCCCTCGATTTTTTCATAACCCCTTCCTTGATGGAATAATAATGAGGCTTGACAATGATATCCCTGGGGCGTCCATCTTGGCGTGGGGGTTGGAGAGCTCTATGCGCCCTGTCCAGTTCAAGCTTAGTGTCTAGGGTATTAGGGAGTATTTCCTTAATGAAGGATTTAACCGCATCCTGAATGTCAATAATAGATTCAGGGATCCCCCTGATACGAAAGTTCACTCTTCTGTTCCTGTTCTCCAGGTCATCGATCTTTGCTAAGGCTGAGTCTAAATGGTCCTGGATAGTCTGGATGCAATGAGTGTTTTGGTTCACCCTTGCTGATGTATTATCCACCACCTGTTCTATAGCCTCAATGCGGATGCCTAAGTTGAGAATGTCAGCTTTAATCACTTCAGTAATGTGAGCAGCGTTCTGTGCCAGTCCTGCAGTCAGCATTTCTGAGAAGCGATTAAGTAGCAGTCCCATGTCTGCTGTATGATGTTGTGCCAAGGGAGAGATCTGTGCTAGGCCTGCATGGCTGTCGGGGCTATCTGGCCTGGGGGAGAAAAGAGCCTCTTCCATGGATCTCCTCAGGAGCTTCTCCATGGAAGCTGGGGATGCCTGCAGCCTGAGGTTGGGGGTAGAGGGCATTGCTGGTGGGGCTGAAGCCTCACCCATAGTGTCCATTATGGAGACCGAGTCCTCTGCCGGGCCGCGCTGGAGAGAGGCCGCCGCCATCTTAGAAAGGCCTGAGGCCTGTGGGCTGTAGACTAGTTGCCTCTGAACCTCGCATTTGGGGGGTTACCCGGACATATGGCTCAACACCCTGAGTGCTCTGCTGAGTGGGACTGCAGGCTGTGGCAGGTCTGTGGCGCTGAACCGGCTCTGGAGTCCACAAAAGGCCAGAGCGGGACGGAGCTCCCGTTCAGTGTGTGTGAATGGAGGTCCCACGCATGCGCACTGGAAAACAGGATTTTTTACTTACTGTACTACTTGTTGCGAACTGAGTTGGCAGTAGCAGGGTGGAGGGTTGCTGCCAGTGGGGACTGCCCCCTGGGAGGGGCGTTGTCTGTCTGTTGTTCTTTTGCTGTTAGAACTGCCTGTTCTGTCTAGTCACTCCTGAAGAGGGCAGCATAACACACTTGTCCATGAGCTGCTGTGCCGGTCAATGAACTCAGAGAAAGGGATTTTACAGTAAGTAAAAAATCCCATTATTTCCTGGTGCAACTTGATGACATAATCTGGCTCCGCCCAGATAACTCATTTCACATGACTTCATCAGAGGCTCATGATTGGATAACACCTAGGGGATTTTTGCCCTTGTCTGTATTGGTCCCAAGGTTACCCAGACACCATCATAATGCCACTAAATAACCACTGTACATATATACTTCTTATATTTATATAAGACTTTAAAATGAATTGAATAATTAATAAGAGAGCTACATTATGTTCTTATAAAGGAGAATCAGCAATGCAGCTAGTTAGTTAGAATTTTTGTGTAATAGTATATTCTTGGTTATGATTCCCCCATGTGCCCCTTCCCCCGATCTCTCTGTCAAAATTGATGGCACAACTATAAGCCCATCCCCACATGCCAAAGTCGTAGGTGTTGTCCTGGACTCTGAACTCTCCTTTAACCACTTCCTTACTGGGCACTTAAACCCCCCTCCTACCAATTTTCAGCTTTCAGCGCTGTCACTCTTTGAATGATAATTGCGCGGTCGTGTAGCCAAACAAACTTGGCGTCCTTTTTTTCCCACAAATAGAGCTTTCTTTTGGTGGTATTTGATCGCCTCTGCGTTTTTTATTTTTTGCGCTATAAAAAAAAAAGGGCGACAATTTTGAAAAAAGAACAATATTTTTTACTTTTTGCTATAATAAATATCCAAAAATAAAAAAATAATAAAACTAATTTATTCATCAGTTTAGACTGATATATATTCTTCTACATATTTTATGTAAAAAAAAAGTTATAGCGTCTACAAGCTATAGACATTTTATTTATTTTTATTTTTTTACTGGTAATGGCACCGATCTGCAATTTTTATCGGGACTGCGATATTGCGGCGGACATGTCGGACATTTTTGACACTTTTTTGTGACCAATGACATTTCTACAGCGATCAGAAATGTAAATATCCACTGATTACTGTATAGATGTCACTGGCAGTGAAGGGGTTAACCTGCAGGGGGCAGTGAAGGGAAGAAGGAGATGGCAGGTCTACGGCGGACATCGGGTCTGCCCGACCCACGGGCACGCTCCCGCAGTGTGCGGCGGCATGTGCGCGCGCCGTTCGCGCCTGCTGAAGCGCGCCCAGCACGACCCAAATGGGAGGACGTCTATAGACATCCTCCCGGCATTTTAGAGCCTCGCTGTAGCCGTCATTCGGCTATGGTGGCGGCGCGAGGAGGTTAAGCCCCACATCCAGTCACTGTCCAAATCTTGCCGCCTCAACCTCCGCAATATCTCCAAAATACTCCCCTGTTTAACCAATGACACAACAAAGCTCTTAATTCACTACCTGGTCATCTCTCGCCTCGACTACTGCAACTCCCTTCTTATTGGCTTACCTCTACACAGGCCAACCCCCCTTCAGTCCATCATGAATGCTGCTGCCAAACTCATCTACTTTACCAGTCGCTCTGTGTCTGCTACTCCTCTCTGTCAATCCCTCTACTGGCTTCCACTCACCCAAGAAATTAAATTCAAAATACTAACAACTTACAAAGCCATCCACAACTCTGCCCCCAGCTACATCACTAACATAGTCTCAAAATACCAACCTAATCGTCCTCTTCATTCTTCTCAAGGCCCCCTGCTCTCTAGCTCCCTCATTACTTCCTCCCATGCACACCTCCAGGACTTTTCCAGAGCCTCTCAAATCCTATGGAACTCCTTACCCCAATCTGTCCAATTATCTCCTAGTCTATTAGCTTTTAGACAATCCTGAAAACCTTTCTCTTCAGAGAAACCTATCCTACTCACACCTAACAACTGTATTTTCATTTTCTCTGATCTCCCCCCACAATTATTACCTTTTGTTCCACTCGACCCTCCCTTCTAGATTGTAAGCTCTAACGAGCAGGGCCCTCTGATCCCTCCTGTATTGATTTGTATTGTAATTGTACTGTCTGCCCCCATGTTGTAAAGCACTGTGCAAACTGTTGTCGCTATATAAATCCTGTATAATAATAATAATAATTCATTATAGCTATGCGTATTTGTTTAAAATATATAAGCTTATTTTTTTATAAGTTTATAACCATGTCACACTGAAATGTGCTACAATGCGACCTGTAAAGGTGCAAACCATGTGCTTGTCAATCAAAATGTATGTGAGGCAATGAAAATTTGGCAATCAAATACAGTATCTCACAAAAGTGAGTACACCCCTCACATTTTTGTAAATATTTTATTATATCTTTTCATGTGACAACACTGAAGAAATGACACTTTGCTACAATGTAAAGTAGTGAGTGTAAAGTGTAAATGGGTTACGGTGTGTAGTGACATGGAACAATTTGCTTTTCAGAGGAACTCTGCACTTTATTATTGCACACAATGAAGGCTCATCTCTAAGTCAGAGAACTGCCTTAATGTTTGATTCTTCACATAACCACAGTCTCCTCCTGGTCCTGGGTATTGATGAGTGCGATCTGCACGAAAGGTACTCCCGCGTGCATGGACGCACATGACCCTGCACACAGGCAGTCATGAAAGAAACCAATAAGATTTTTTTCTGTGATAAATGTCCACGAGTGTCTTAGCTGGGACACTCCTGCTGATTGGCTGAGACACAGCAGTGGCACCATTGGCTCCTCGGCTGTCAATCAAAGTCAGTCAGCCAATCAGGGGAGAGATGGGGTGGGGCCAGGTTGGGGCTCCGTGTTTAAATGGATATTGGGAGCTCTGACTCAGCTCAGGTGCCCCGATAGGAAGCTTCTAGCTGAGAGGGCATTTGATAGGAGGGAGGGGCCAGGAGCAGCGAAGAGGGACCCGAGAAGAGGAGGATCCAGACTGCCCTGTGCAAAATCAACTGCACAGAGGAGGTAAGTATATGTATGTTTGTTTTAAAAAAAATGAGAACATCACTTTAAGCTCAAACTAGCTTCTATACAGTTAGGGAAGGGCAGATTCAAGTGCCAGAAAATAATGGTGGCCACACATAATATTGACATTTTGGGCCCAATTTGGACATTTTCACTTAGGGGTGTACTCACTTTTGTTGGCAGCGATTTTGACATTAATGGCTGTGTGCTGAATTATTTTGAGGGGATAGCAAATTTACATTGTATACTCACGTGTGGTGGAGCACTGGAATTTGTTTATCATCACTTTGGATTTGGGTTGTTTGGTGATTGGAATAGACACATTTTCTACAGGATTTCATTGATACGGACTGGATATATTTATTTAATAAATTTTATTTTTCTAATGGATTTGAGAAAATTATTTATTTATTATTAATTAACACAGGTGCTTATATTTGTTTACTGACTTTTTATTATATTTTATGTTATTTTTTCATTCAGTATTCTTTAATATCACTTATTCACCATACACTAGTGTACTTCATTTTAATTAGAAAAAGGGTCAGCGCCCTAAGATTATTGTATACACTTTAGGGCTTATACACACGGGCGTTTTTGGGCATTTTTTGCAGCTCTCCATGTTATTCAATGGGGTTATAAAAACGCAGACGTTTTTGAGCTGTAGAGGGCGTCGGTGTTAGTGAGCTGAAAGAAGAACCCACGGCCAGCGTGTTCCCAAGCTGTAACGTTTTGGCGTTTTTTTACGCCAACGCCACAAAACGCTCACTAACGCCGTACCGGCGTTAACCGGCATTTTTTGACGCCAACGTTCTTAGGTTAAAATATAGCAGAGGAATGTTATTTTTTAAAAAAACGCCAATTGACACAGACGCTCAAAAACGCTCATTAATGCTCACTAACGCCGATGCAAAAGCCGAAAAAAATGCAGATTTTTTCCCTGACTTCGGGCCCGACGTTTTGCATATTTTTTAAACATACACCCGTGTGTATGAGCCCTTAAAGCTATTTGCTGATTAGTTGCAGTGACCTGATATCATCTTACCCAGCAGGTGGTGCATCTTCTCTGTCATATACCCCTTGGATACTGCTCCCCTTTGGAGTAGGAAGGCTCTGGAAAAGGGGATGGATGAGGAGTTGTCACTTTCTGATGTATGTTAGGGAGCCCTGGCCAATCCCCAATCTGGATTGGCAGGGGGCAGGCCTCCTTAAATACAGTGATCTGCCCAGCAGGGGGAGGAGAGTTTGAGTGGAAGAGTGGAGAATGTAGCAGAGGTGCTGTGGAGGCCTCACCCGGTAGGGAGCCCTCAGTCTGGGAGGGGGTGACCTTGATGCTTGGAGGCTCGGGTGCACCCAGGAGAGGGGTCGTCGTCCTGGAGTAGCACAAGGGAGCAGGAGAGCAGCAGGGAGGCTACATTAAAGGCTCTTTAAGGGCCAGTTTACACCATAGAAGCGCAGTCCAGATGTGTTCCGGATGCTTTTCTGCATGTGCGTTTTTGGTGCGTTCCAGTGCGTTTTTGGTCCATTTTTGATGCAGTCCAGTGCGTTTTTCCCCCTTTTTTTGTAACCTAACGCATTTTTGGTGCATTTAGGTGCGTTCTGGTGCATTTTTGATGCGTTTTACCACGTTCCAGTACAGTTCAGTGCAGAAAAAATGCAACATGTTCTACTTTTATTTCTGAAACCAGAACACACTGGAACTGACTGCACTGGTGTGAACTATGCCATTCAAAACCATATAACCTACTTTCCATGCGTTTTTGATGCAGAAAAAAACATACTGGACTGCATGTGGTGTGAACTGGCTCTTAAGGATCCACTGGTGTCGGTGAGTGGTAGCCCCAGGGAGTTGGATGAGAAGGCTAAAGCAGGCTGGGAGAAGACAGTGGACAGCCTTTAGAGGTCGGAGAAGCCAAGCAGGGGAGGGAGGACCACTGGACAGTGAGGCAGGTCGGTGGGGCCTGGAAGATGGATGCGCTGGGAGTTGTAGTTCATCTAGTGCCCAGCTAGCACCAATGTACTTAGCTACACAATTGAGGGTCCAGGGCTTCACAACAGGGAGCCTGTGACCTTTACCCACAACTGGTGGTCCAGAGGTCCTGCTAGCAGCAAGAGCAGGCCTAACCATGTGCTAGCTGTGGTGGAAGAGGAAGTGTCATGGATGTCTAATAAATTTCCTTTCAGGCCTGTAGTAGTAGTGTGCAGGAAAGAGAAATGAGAAGAGTAACGGTCAGCAAGTATATGTGCTGGAGGATTGAAGGAGTAGAGTAACGGTCAGCAAGTGTATGTGCTGGAGGAAGAAGGAGTGTATATACGGTGGTGTATATAAAAGGTTCCATGATTGATCTTTGGGCATCCCACAGTCATCCCCATCCCCATTCAAGTTTTACCCCTAAATAAACAACAAAATCAAAGTACCAGCCTGTTCAGTGACTCTGGGTGTGTTGAAATCGTGTGATTGAGGGCGGCGGACAGGTGGACCACAACTACCAGCCACCTCCAAGGGGGCACATGGCTACATGAGATACTGTATATTGAGAGCTCTACCCTAAATCCAGGAAAACTTCCCTCTATTAAAGCGGTTGTATACCCAGGCAACAGGATGCAGCGCATACTAGCTCATTATGAAATACTCACCTTGGAACCAGGATCCATTAGGGCTGCTCGGTCCCCTCTGAGGGAGCGGACATTGTCCCTCAGATCTTGCTTCTGGGTATGCGGCTCCAGCGCTGTGACTGGCTTGAGCCACGAGACGTCACTCCTGCACATGCGTGCGGGAGCTCGTCTTTCCGGCAAGGTCCGGCGCTATGCGCTGAGCCTTCGCCAGGACATCACGGCACATGCGCCAGGACATCACGGCACATGCGCCTGGACATCACGACGCATGCACTGTGACATTGCAGCTGCTTGCAGGGGGAATATCTCCTAAACCGTACAGCTTTAGGAGATATTCATTTTACCTACAGGTAAGCCTTATTATAGATTTACCTGTAGGTAAAAATCCATTTGAAATAATTAGTAATATTGTGCAATACTTATATAATACAAATACATCAAACATAATTCTCATAAAAGTCCATGGTTTTAAATCTTAGTTGTGAAGTAAAATTCCATGTGCAAGAAAAGTGCCAAAGTGCTATAAACTTAGTTGCTGTTCAAATCGTGCTCCCATCCTATGTGCACACTCACTCATCACCAGCTGCTATGGACCACCAATGACAGGAGTCATATGCACTTATTTAAATATCATGGGTATGCTGGTCTTTGTTGTCCTCCTCCTTGACTTCGCTCCTCAGTGTTTTGGGCAATGGGATACTCGTGCATGTGTATAAATAAATGGCAGAAGAGATTGACATAGCATAATTTAGTTTATTGTTAAAGTGTAAATTCACCTTTACAGAAAATCTGTAAGGTGAACATACACTGGACCCCCTCCACATCCCCCCAATCCCACTGTACCTGAAGCCTGCGATCTCCAGCTGGGAGACATTGGGTCACCACTTTACCAGTCCAGGGATTTGAAATCCCTGCGGCTTTCTCTCTTTATCTTTCCCGCTGACAGGACGGGCTAGGCGGGTTCTGATTGGTTGGTGCCATCCACGTGACGGCACCGACCAATTAGAATGCCTCCTATACATTTACTTTACAAGGCACATTTAGGAGATTAAGCCACAGAGATTTCAAATCCATGGACCGGTGAAGCGGCGACCCGATGTCTCCTAGTGGGTGATCGCTGGCTTCAGGTACAGTGGGACCAGGGGGGATGGGGACGGGGTCCAGTGTACGTCCACCTTACAGATTTTCTGTAAAGGTGAACTTACCCTTTAAACAAATAGATTAAAACATATGTGGTTCACTCACATTTGTATATAGAGAAACGAGCATGGAAACCGGAACCAGAAGTTCACAACGATATGCATCTCAGCACCTGGAAATTACGTCACCACCTGCAGCAACCTGATGTGTTTTGCCCCTCCCACAGGGCATTATCAAAGCTTGTCCTTTGGTGGTGTGGTGTGTTCATTTAAAGCATGATTCTCCTCCCTACAAACCCAATCCTTAATTAATATTACCATCTTTACTTCCTATGCTATGACTCAATATCTGCTTCCTCTCCTAATCCATCCTGGGTGTACAATGTTTTAACTTATATCTAACCCTCCATATAAGTAAACCAAAAGCACTTCCATTTAACTACTAATGTGCATACCTTAGGCATACAATCGCTACTATAACACTAAATGCATGCCTAAAAAATGTTAACTTAACTGTGATATACAGTACCAATAAAATAATAGATAAATGATAACTTATATTTAACATTACAACATAAGAACATTTGTGTTACAATACTAATATATAGCATCTCTCATCAGGCTATCACCATCTAGTGGGCAGCTAGAATTTCTTTTGTCATTTCTCCCCACCAACTACTGTATATATTATTAGTAACCTCCATAAAATCCTGTATTTAACTCATGAATTATTGTTAGTATATCTACCCTGTCTGTTATTTCTACAGAGTCCATTCTATTGAGGTCATACATGAAAAATATATAAAACTATTTAAAATGATTATAATATTATGCCCATACTAATTCATGATGTAGCCAATGCCCCCCTTAGGGGTGGCTGGTAGTTATGGTTCACCTGTCACTCTGCCCTCAATCACACAATTTTCCTTTCATCCGAAGTCACTGAACAGGCCGGTAATTTGTTTTTGTTGTTTTATTGAGGGAATACACTTGGAAAGGGTAGGGATGACTGTGGGATGCCCAATAGGTTAGGAAACAGGACCATTCTATATACACCTCTGTATATACACTCGTTCTTCCTCCAGCACTGACACTTGGTGACCGTTACACTCCTTCACTTCTCTCCTGCACAACACTTACTTCTTCACTGTTAGGTCTGAAGGGAAATTTATTAAGCCTCCATTACATCTTCCTCCACCCTAGCTAGCACATGGTGAGGCCTGCACTTTTGTCAGCAGGACCTCCAGACCACCCATTACAGGCAAGGGCCATGGGCCCTGAAGGTGTAGTTCAATGGGCGCGGTCGCTCGCCGTGGTTTCCACGGGTGATGACACCGGTTACAGGTCACTGAATTGTAGGAGAAAGACGTTCCAGCGCAGGTTGAAGCAGCTGGGTAAGTGAGAGCAGCAATTGGCAACCGCTCCCACTGGTTACTATGGACTATGGCACACCTATATGAACTTTACTGTTTTAGCAGGCAAACACACAAGTCCTTCCGGGTTCAGTCCACATTGACGATAAAGCAGATACAGTTCCCTGGCTTTATTCTCTTGTGGTTGCTAGGGGTAATGACTTGCAGCTTTACAGGTGAATCCTGGAAACGATCCCCCAAATGTAGCCAATGGCCCCCTTGGGGGTGGATGGTAGTTGTGGTTCACCTGTCACTGAACAGGCCGGTAATTTGTTTTTTTTGTTGTATTGAGGGAATAAACTTGGATAGGGTAGGGATGACTGTGGGATGCCCAATAGATGCGGAAACAGGACCATTCTATATACACCTCTATATATACACTCCTTCTTCCTCCAGCACTGATACTCGCTGACCGTTACACTCCTTCACTTCTCTCCTGCACAACATTTGCGTCTTCACTGTTAGGCCTGAAGGGAAATTTATCAAACCTCCATTACATTTTCCTCCACCCTAGCTAGCACATGGTGAGGCCTGCACTTTTTGTCAGTAGGACCTCCGGACCGTCCATTACAGGCAAGGGCCACAGGCCCTTAAGGTGTAGCAAAGTTCAATTGTGCTAGCAGGGTTCTGATGGACTACTGCTCCTAGCCAATCCTCTTCCAGGCCACTCCGGCCTACCTTACTGTCCAGTGACACTGCTCCCCTGACTGGCTCCTCCACCTTCCACAGACTTTACACCATCTCCTCCCTGCCTGCTCCAGTCCTCTTCTCCAGCTCCTAGGGTCTGTTACTCACTGACACTGGTGGAACTTTTAAAGAGTCTTTCCTGTAGCCTCTCTGTTGCTCTCCTGCTCTCTTGTGCTGCTCCAGGATCTCTCTCCACTCTTTGTTGCACCCGAGCTCCCAGGCCTCAAGGTCACCCTGCCCCCCCCCAGACTGGGGGCTCCCAGGTGAAGCCTCCAAAACCTCTGCTACATTTCCACTCTTCCACCCGACACTCTCCTCCCCCAGCTAGGCAGACCACAGTATTTAAGGAGACCTGCCCCCTGCCAATCCAGGTTGGGGATTGGTCAGGGCTCCTAAACATACTTCAGAAAGTTACACCTCCTCTTCCATCCCCTTTATCCAGAACCTTCTGGACTTAAAAGGGAGGGGTAACCAAGGGGTGTTCCTTCCTGCAGTCTCCAGCTCTCCCTGGGCCACTCCCCTGCCCAAATCAAAACATTCAGGCCTGCACAACAGTCAAGCCTGACTAAAATTGTTTCTCCTAGCAAAAATCTATCATGATCGCACCTATTCACTATGGAAGCGCTACAATGATAACGTTTGTTAAACCATAATTACATTAAAATGTAAGTATTTGAAATAAAACAATTAACGTCCATCCCATCATTAACCCTCTAGAGGGGTGTGACCGGATGTGATCCCGGCAGCAAGTGTTTCTTCAGCGCTCTGAGCAATCCTGAGAAACTATCTGGTTATAGGAGTCGCCTGAGCTAAAATTCCAGGACCAGTTATCTTCCAATGGATAGCTTATCATATCCCTGTTCAAGCGATGCCACACTCGGCAGCTAAGAGGGCACGGAAGGCGATACAGGCACAACAAGTGTTACAAGCCCTGCAGGCACAAAGACAGACTCGCTCTATGGGCGGTGGGGGAGTAGACTCCGCCTCCGCCATCTTGGCTTCCCCTCAGACTCCTCAGTGCACCAAAAAGCCTGCAGTGAGGATGGAGCAATCAGCAAATATGGAGTCTCCAGGTGAAGGGGAGGAGGAGGCCACCTCTTTGGGACTTACAGCAGAGAGAGAGGTAATTACCCAACCCATTCTGGAAGCCATAAGGGAGAGTAAAGCAGAACTAATGGTGCGCATAGACTACTTCTCCTCTGAATGTGCCCTGTTCAGACAGGACCTGGACAAAGTCCGAGGTAGGCTTACCACTGCAGAAGAGAGAATCTCGGAGGTGGAGGACACACCTTACTCACAGGACAACCCTCTCTCCAAACTACAAGACATGGTGAAAGCACTGCAGGAAAGAGTGGACTACGCAGAGGACCATCAAAGACGGAATAATGTAAGAGTAATGGGATTGCCAGAGGGGGCGGAAAGGACAAAAGCTGTGGTATTTGCAGAGCTATTATTTAAGCAGCTCCTTGCCTGAGAGAACTCCCCCCCCATGTTGTTGAAAGAGCCCATTGCGTCCCAGCGGTGGCCCGCCCGCCCGGAGCGCAGCAACGTCCATTCCTGGACAGATTCCTGATTTATAGGGACAGGGATATGATCTTGATGGAGTCTAGGAAGCACCAGAAATTGAAATTTGACAATGCTTGCATAATGCTCTTTCCAGACTTCTCAGCGGAAACACAAAGGAGGCGCAGGCCTTTTAATGATGTCCGCAAAAGGCTGAGAGAAAAAGCAATACAATACAGCATGTTATACCCAAGAAAACTGTGTGCAACATAAGGGAAATGTAAAGTTTTTTACTAATCCAGAATGGCTGGATAGAAACCTTTAAAATGCACAAGCAATATGTCTCTTCATATGCTCACAATGTTTGTTATACATGTTGTATGTTACAGTTTAAGTTGGTCACTGACTGCAATTTGGGAACTGAGGATCTAGGCTTATGTACAGGCTTATGTACAAACAGCTCAAGTTAGATGCAACCTGGACCTTCGGCTTGGAGTGAGTATCGTAAGACGTGTCATAACACTTGATGGCCAAATGTATTAACAACAGGTAATCTGATTCCTGCTACGAACTTTGTGTCTAAGGCCTTGATGCGCTTAAACTGCTGAACTGACTATGTATTCAGATTCGGGATCATGGGTGAAATTTCTAATCCCAAGGGTGAGGTTTAATACTAATGGTACACCGCTAGATGGAGCTAAAGACTCAGGGAATTTACAAAAGTATCCAAACCAGACGCAATGGATCTCTCAAGCTGGCAGGATCTTATTCTGCCTAGGCCCCAGTGCACTAACGGAGGTCTGGGGACTGTGACATCCAACCTACCCTAGTGTGGGAAAAGACAATGGGTCCGAGCTCCTCTATGCAAGATTTTTTTATTGTTTATTTATGACAACCATCCATATTGGAAAGTGAGTCTCAACATGTTTTGTTCCAGTTTGGGTATAGACTGAATACCGGCCTCTTTTTGTTTTTGTTGCTCGTGGGTAGGTTTTCCGGTATAACAGTAAGGGGGGAAGTATGTTTAGCCACAGGTCCCTATTGGTCAATACATGAGATATGTCACCAACACATGTGTAACTCTCTTAGCTGTCAAAGGGTCACAGGTATCAGAAAATTTTCCTAAGATATCGTTAATCCATTTTCCATGTTAATAGAATCTTATGGCGAATATGGTTACATTTTTGTCTTGGAATGTCAGGGGGTTAAACAACAGGGTTAAAAGAGCAACTGTGTTCCAATACCTGAAACAATTTAAGCCACATATGATTTTGCTTCAAGAGACTCATTTAGATGGTAACAAAATATTGGCATTACGAAGACCATGGGTCCAGAGAGCCTTTCATTCAAATTACTCCACATATGCCAGGGGGGTTTCCATTCTTATAAGCAAAGCTATTCTGTGCACAATACACCATTTGGTTACGGACCCTGGAATTAGGTATGTGGCATTGGTATTGGATATATGCTACCATAAGATTCTGATTGTCAATATGTATTTGCCCCCTCCATTCCAGGTGCAATTGTTATATGATCTAATTGTTAAGATGGCTGAGTTTGCTGACTTGCCCTTAATCTTGATGGGGGATTTCAACGCTATCCTGGATTCGGCGTTGGACTCCTCCAATCCTGGCAGAGTGGGGTCAAGTGACCTAAATTCTTGGGTATCAGTAATGGGGCTATCGGAGCTGTGCAGGTGGAAACACCCTAATGTCAAGAGCTTTCCTCATGTCTTGGCATTCCACAGGTCATCAGCTAGAATTGATCTGGCCTTCGGCATTCTGCGTTGTCTCTTCTGGGGGAGGTTGAATACCTGGCAGGGGGCATTTCGGACCACAGCTGTCTCTCGCTCTCCCTGGACTTTAGGATGGGGGGAGCGAGGGGGGGTTGGAGATGGGCACCAAGTTGATTGCAAAATGATCAAGTAGCCACTCAGGTGGGGACTGTGGTCAAAGAATACTGGACAATTAATGCTGAGTCTGCAGAGGTGCCAACAGAGTGGGATACCTTTAAAGTTGTAGAGGTGAATGTGTGTCTGCCATTAAGACAGCTAGGGTGAACCACAATGAAACGGGCTACAAATCTTACAAAACAGAGAAAGGGAGTGTGCAGAGGAACACTCTAAAAGCCCTTCTGAACATAACTACATGGATCTGCTAGAGGCGTGTAGATTCTTGTTCTTACATGTTAGGGAACAGGCTAAATTGAATTTAAAACACAAAGCCCATACAATTTTCGCTGAAGGAGATAAAAATGGTAAACTACTGGCTGTGATGGGGGCAGATACTAATCTTATAACGAATATACCAGTTATTAAAATGGCGGGGGGAGTAATTGGCCACGGATTTACGGGACATTTCAAATGAGTTCATTAACTTCTTCTCCTCTCTATATGCCCCCATACTTTTATATGAGGTCCAAGCATTGGACTCCTTATTAAGAGATCTGCCATTGCCAAAGTTAGTGGAAGAGGACAGAGAAAGGCTGGAGGCACAAATTACAAAAAAGGAAATAGAATCAGCATTTATTGCATTCCCACCACGTAAAGCCCTGGTTTCCGGGCTGACTTTTACAAATCCTATGCTGAACAGCTAGTCCCCAGATTATGGATCCTATATGATTATTGCCTGAAGCAGAACCAACTACCTGACACAATGTTAGAGGCGTACATGGTTCTGTTACTAAAACCGGGTAAGAACCTGATGGAGTGTTCCTCTTACTGCCCCATAGCACTTTTAGATATGGACCTAAAAATTTTAACTTAAGTATTGGCCTCCAGAGTGGCCAAGGTGATACACTCACTAGTAGACAGTGATCAAACAGGTTTTATGCCAGGCAAGTCAACAGATACGAACCTTATAAGATTGTTTACTCATCTGCAACTCCGTAATGTCGAGTCACAAGCTAGGCAGGCTCTTAGTGTCTATCGATATATAAAAGGCATTTCACTCCTTGGAACTCATGGGGTTCGGACCAGATATTCGGAAATGGATTTCTATGCTAGATAGAAACCCAAGAGCAGTGATAAGGTTGGGAGTCTCAGTAACCAATTTCTTTGCAATTGGAAGGGGAATGAGACAGGGGTGTCCCCTTTCCCCCTTCCTTTTTGCGCTAATGATGGAACCTTTAGCAATTGCGCTTAAGACATCTAATTTAAAAAAGGGGATAAGGGTGGGAAACCTAGAGGAATGCCTTGCCTTATACACAGATGACATGGTACTGTTCTTAAACGACCCGGGACCCTCGTTACAGACTGCCTTAAATATACTAAATACGTTTGCTAAATTCTTAGGACTAAAAGTAAATTGGTCTAATTCTTCAATTCTGCCATTGGATCAAGGGGCTAAAAAAGTGGCAGACCCAAATCTTCCATTGCAGTGGGTTTCAACCATAACATACCTGGGGGGTCAAAATCACGGCCAATGCACAGCATTACTTCTCCATGAATCTGTCCCCACTTTTGGCTTTTCTTAAGCAAAGGACAGCGACATGGACAAAACTACCTCTGTCATTGATAGGTAGAATTAGCCTATTAAAAATTAAAGTGCTCCTGGTAATTTTGTACTTTCAAAGGCATGCTCCCATCTGGGTCCCAAAATCCTTTTTTAAGAAGCTGGATGGCTTAGTTAACACTTTTGTGGTCACCAGGGGCCCCTAGAATAGGACTAAAAACTCTGCAAGAACCATGGGGACAGGGTGGCCTAGCGGTACCTGACTGGCACAAATACTTTTTGGCCAGTCAACTAGTTTTTGCTAGAAGGTGGCTAACAATGAACGATGGCGACTCGGCCGCAGTGTTGGAAGCAGCAACTTTAGGATCATACGAAAGTCTGAGACTAGCGCTTTTTAGATGGAATAGGTCATCTCTCCCGTTGACACAATCAATGAAGTTACTATTAAAGCATGGGAGGCAGCAGTTAAACTAGCATGCCCCAGCTATCTAGGCTACACCCCATCCACAACACTTTGGATGAATGCAAAGTTACCCCATTTCCTTGGCTTCTCTGATCCCATGATCTGGGCATCCAAGGGAAAAAAAACCTTAAAAGATATCACTGTGCACAGGGAACTACTGACATTCGACCAACTGACGGCGAGACATGATCTCTCTTATGAATACTTTTTCAGGTATATCCAACTATGTCACACATTTCAAACACAGTTTAGGGACATCAAAACAGAATCATTTCCATCGGATTTAGAAAATTTACTATTAGACGAAAATCTGGTAAAGACCTTTTCTATGTCTTACAAAGAAATGTTCAAAAGTACACCTAAGGCATTGAAATGTAGGGCTAAATGGGAGGCAGAGATACAAGACGTTCAAACCGAGGAGTGGGGTGAGTTATGGGATAAGCCTTTTAAGCACCTAGTATCAGCCAGGGATAGATTAATTAAATTTAAATTTTTACACAGGAGCTACTTTACCCCGGCGAGGCTAGCATCCATATTCCCTACAGTCTCCAATGAATGTTGGCGATGTGCCCACATTCCTGCAAATGCAGAACATATATTCTGCTCATGCCCACAGATGGCGAACTTCTGGTCCGAGGTTACTACATGCCTTTCCGAAATCCTTGCAACCCCCATACCAATCTCTAAAAAGGTTTGTTTACTAAAACTGGTAGATGAAATAATTCCCTCGAGGGCCCCGAGAACACTACTAAATATATTGCTATTTTATGGGTGTAAAGCTGTACTTTTACATTGGAAAAAATCGAGGGCACCGAGCTTGGAGTACTGGAAAGGATCGGTGAACAAAATGATGCCCTATTATAAGACCACTTATATAGCTAGGGGGTGTGAAAAATAATTTAAAAAAATATGCAAGCTTGGTATGATTCAAGGAGCACGATGGGATGACCCCGGGAGAACAAATATAAGTAAATATTGAGGTTTCATACCTAACTTCTGGTGTATAGGAAAGGATAATGAAGTAAATGAAAAAGTGAAAAGGAGGTGATTGACGTTGAAAGGAATTTAGGAGTTACAGGGGCTTCAGCAGGAGGAGGGTGCCTCTGACTCTGAAAATAGTGGGCTTTATTTAGTCTCAAATAGAGTATTCTTAATGGCTAACGAGTGGACAGGAGAGAGGGGGGATAGGGGCAAGTTTTCAGTTTTAGTTAGTAGAACTTTGTTAGATAGGATCGTGATAGACCCTGCATGGTCTTACTGTGTGCCAATGTTGTAGGCACTACTATTTGTGACTTAAGTAAAATAAATAAAAAGACATTTTCAAAAAAATTAACCCTCTAGGGGCCATAGTTGCCAACTGACATATCCACTTAGATTAATTTTGGGAAATAGTTCTTGTCATATGTGATCCCCTCCAGTGTTTACTCGTTTTGTCTATGCCAATTTGAGCTGCCTAGGGTCCCTATTGTGGTATATTCTAAAATGATTGGATAAGCTATGTTGTCAAAATCCTTTTTTTAATATTATTAGCATGTTCCCTCAATCTAGTTTTAAGTTGCCTTGTAGTTCTTCCTATATATTGTAGCCCACAGCTACAGTATAAGTAACATGTTTAGTATCACAGGAAATTATTTTTTTTATATCATATATGTTTCCCATGCTATTAGATTGGGACTTTGTTGTTTTTATATTTCTGTGACATATCCTACTTGTTAGGTATCTGCCACAACTGAAAAACCTACAAAATCTACAAAGGTAGCTGTCTTCTTTTGGGTGGTCTGGTACGTTTTTTACCAATTTGTTCCTAAGGGTAGGTGGTCTCCTGTATATAAATTCTGTTTTTTTGGGAAATATTTTTGATAATATTGGATCTTTTTTAGGGTGGTCAAATGTTTTCTTACAGCTTTTTCTACTTGTCTTTATTGTTTGTTGAACTCCATACTAAAGTTAATTTCATTTCAGTTTTAACTCTGGGGGAAACATTAAAACAGTTCCTAAAAAGATCAATGTTAATAAATATGACATTACTTTCTCAGGTGATTATAGCAAGTAATTAGTACATTTTTTAGATCTTGAGATTTTTTTGTGTGTTTTTTCAGATCACATAGAAACTGTAAGTGAGTAATCTAAATAAAAAGAAACACACATTGTACTGAAGACACAATAAGGAGTAACCACAGGAGATGTATCATATCTGAAGTTGTGATTTGGATTGGGTTGCACTGATTCCAATCAGTTAACTTTTCCTATATAACGCTCTGTATTTAAACAGAAATTTACTATGAATATGTTTTGCATAAACTGAAATGAGTGGGTGAGTGAAACCGATGAAGCCACACAAGTAGAATATTTTATGGTGGCCATACACTCAATGATCTGAGAGAATTATTCTTTACACAATAAGAAAATTAATCTATGAATTACTGAAAAGACACACACTGGGCCTAATTCACTATATCGCGAATATGCGATCGCATAACGCTTTAAAAAAAAAAAAAAAATTAAAAGCAATTAGCATGTCGCATGTCGTGCGAACGCAGAATCGCGTTATTGCCACGAATATGCCTTCTTATATGGGAATAGCTGATGTCAACTGGGCTTGAACCTGCAGAATCCATTGAAGGCTTGTATGAACATGATGTGCTTGAAAAAAGTGTATGGGAACTACCGCAGCAAAATGTAAAATATAATACTGCATACAATACAAGGTGTGCTGATGACATCTGTAGGATACGAACCTGGAGCTGTAAGCTTTAGAATGCATCGGAATAAACCACTACACTATAGACTTGACCACAACCAGCCAGAAAAAATACATTTACTAATCTTGTATTCTCTTCATTCTCTACAAACTAACTGCCGACACGTTAACTAGAGTGTGATTATTCCAATTGCGCACTATAATATTAATGAATGTGTACATACCATTGTATGCATTACAAAAGTTCATTGTATGGAAGCAATCAAACTGATGATGGGCATTGGCTAATTGGTGAATATGCCTTCACATATTTTTCCAAATATAATGCTGCATAAAATGCAAGGCGTGATGATGACACCTGTAGGATCCGAACCTGGAGCTATAAGCTTTCCATGTATCGGAATAAACCACTACGCTATAGAGTTGACTGCAACCAGACAGAAACAATACATTTACTAATCTTGTATTCTCTTCATTCTCTACAAACTAACTGCTGCCACCTGAACTAGAGTGTGATTATTCCAATTCCACACTATAATATTATTGAATATGTACATACCATTGCATAAGTTCATAGTATGGAAGCAATCAAACTAATGGGCATTGGCGAATATGCCTTCACATATTTTCAAAATATAATGCCAATTACAATGCAAGGTGTAGTGATGGCACCTGTAGGATCCAAACCTGTAGCTGTAAGCTTTGAAGGTATTCAAAGGAACCACTACACTATGAAGTTGATCACAACCAGCCATAGAAAATACATTTACTAATCTTGGATTCTGAAAATTCTCTACAAACTAACTACCAGCACATTAACTAGTGTGTGATTATTCCAATTCCACATCATAATATTATTAAATATGTACATACCATTGCATGCATAAAGAATTCATAGTATGGAACAAACAAACTGAAGGGCATTGGCTAATTGGCGAATATGCGTTCGCATATTTTCAGCATCTAATGCTGAGTACAATGCAAGTTTCAGAAGGTCATACCATCGAACTACTCTGTGAGTAAAGCCTCGTAAACACGGGACAACGATCGTACGTACGATTGTCTCAAATCGTATTTTGGCTGTTGTATCTAGCATACTGACTGCGCTACACGATCATACGACCAAAGAAAGAACGTTCAGGTGTATGTAATTAGCATTCGGCCGTTCCTGCCTTCTGAGCATGCGTGTTTTGCACAATACAACTTGTTGGACCAACTTCTCTGTACACACGATACAACGGTCGTATGACCGCTTGTTGGTACGACCACATTTTCTAGTTTGCTCATACGACTCCCGTTGTACGACCGTCGTACGTCGGCTGTTCTAATTGCGCGTACTATAGGCCGTTCGCACGACCTGTTGTATACGATCGTCGTCCCGTGTGTATGAGGCTTTATATAGCCTTGTTTAAATGTAGCATGTAGGCTTGCTGTATTGGCTTGTATGGTAATACAAATCAATGTACCAGCCAAACTTTGAACAGTCAGAATTTGAACAGTCAGATTACTACTGAACTGTGATTAGCTGAAGCTATTCACATGGTACAGGTTGTTGAGATAAGCCCAAGTACCATGTGATAGCTGGAGCTCAATCCCAGCTCACCAATCTAGGTAACAAGCTGATATTAAAGTGGTGCCTCAGCCCCCCCACCACAGAAAATGTACAAGTCAGCAGCTACACATCCTGCAACTGCTGACTTTAGTTATTAGGTCACTGTCCTGGAAGATAGTGATGTTGGCACCCCAGTCCATGTTTCCATTGGCTCTTAGGTGCTGTTTAGAGTTGAGCGAACCCGGACTGTAAAGTTCGGGTCCGTATCGAACTTTGGAGGTGTCCAGGACCCGGACCCGGACCCGGACTTTTCAAAAAAAGTCCGGGTTCGGGTCCGGGGTTCTGGTAATTTTAATGAAAATTCTTAAAAATGCTGTAAAAAAGCCCAGGAAGGTCCTAGAGGTCTGCAAAAGGAGGGAAAATGGGGGTAAGGGTGGGACAAGTGCCTTACAAAGAAATGGGGACAGGGAAAAAACTTTAAATATTTTTAAAAAAATAAAAACATAAAAAAGCAAAAATGGAGGTGAATGGGGATCATCTTCAAACTGGGTCTGAAAAGTATTAATTAACAGTAGAGGCCATAGACATGTTCTAAAATCATCTTCAAACTGTGTCAAAAAAGTATAAATAAGCCGGGAGAACCCATATCACTGTTCTGCAAAATGTGTGTGTCACTTTAAATGAAACCGGGAATAAGTGCACATCTGTTCTGCAAACTTATTTAAAGTCTGTGTGTCACTTTAAATGAAACCGTGAATAACTGCACATCTGTTCTGCAAAATTATTTAAAGTCTGTGTGTCACTTTAAATGAAACCGTGAATAACTGCACATCTGTTCTGCAAACAGAACATGTTCTTTTTTTTTTTTTTTTGTCTCAATAGTTTTTATTGAGGATTTATCAGATTACATTTATAATATTACCATTAGATAACTGATGTTTCAATTTCAATTACAGTTAGATAACTGATGTCTCAATGCTCATTACAGGTTGAAGACAAGGTAAGAGATAGATGAGAAACAGATGAAGTACAAGTACAAGTAATTTCCAGTGAGCTCTAAAGGTTAATATAAGCCAGTGAGGGTTATAATACTGTGAGCCGGTGGCTCGGGAGATCAAAGAATCAAGTATTAGTGGGGGGGTGAAATTAGTTTGTGTATACTCTTAGAGAGTGTTTTATTGATATGTAGTGAGATTTAAGCCCATTATTGGTGTATTTGGTAGTCATCTATTTTTTAAGTCTCTGATATAGGCCCGAAACATTGTGGACTGGGGTTAGAGGCATTTGTTCCCATGTTCCAATTTGTATACTCGGTTTTATCCCGGTTTGTCTGAGTGGGTTCCCCTCTATGCCTCCAGACCACCCGGTCTCCCCTTTAGGGAACATAAGCGACCGAGTGGGGGCAATTGAGGTTGTACCCTTGGTGAAGTGTTTAATCTACTATTCGGGTATTCCTTATTCGAATAGTTATTTTGTCGGGTCAATCAGAATATGTTTTGTACCATTTTTCCCAGAGATTCCAATTGTTTTTAGTGGGGGGATTGTCGCTTGAATTGTTAGTTAAAGTTTTTTCATATTTGTAGTGGAGGTTTGTGGTGTCTATTGTTTCTGCTATTGTGGGTATTTCCGGGATTTTCCATTTGCGAGTAATATGTAGTCTGGCTGCTAGTAATATGTTGATCATAACACCCCTAGACGATGGTGGGTAGGATTCTATACCTAATGATAACAATGCCATCTGAGGTGACGGTTTGATTGATAGATCAGTGATTTGGGATATTAGGTGGAAGACGTCTTTCCGGTATTGTGATAGATGGGGGCATCCCCACATGATATGTAGTAGATCTCCCTTATTACCGCAGTTCCTCCAGCATAGATTTGGTTGTGTGGAAGAGAATTTGGATATTTTCTCTGGTGTAAGATACCATCTTTGAGTGATTTTTATTGTCAATTCCCAGAGAGACGTGCTCCTAGTAGCTGAATATGTGTGTCTAAATGCTGTTTGCCATTGATGTTCTGAATGTATAGATTTGAGGTCTTTCTCCCATTCTATGAGATGGGCATGTTTGTTTATTGAGCTTTTCTGTTGAAGTGCGTTGTAGAATATTGAGATGCCTTTTTGGTTGTGTTCTACGTGATTGAGGTAGGCCCAGAGTGTGGGTGAAAGTTTGAGAACGAGGTTAGGGATCTGGGATAGGCCGTTTTTAATTCTTAGGTATGTGAAGGTTTCCTTGTTTGATAGTGAGTAAGCGGTCTGTAATATGGGGAAGGGTTTGAGTTTACCCTTTTCTAGTAAATCACCTAGAGTTGTGATGCCTTGTTTTAT
>BLSH010435236.1:270146-284698 GCA_018402905.1 Glandirana rugosa
CACCAATCCGTCACAACATGCAGAGTTTGACCACTTACCCATCAAATGAGTAGCACCTCTTTGCTGAAATGGAACCTCGCTATATCCACCTATATAGAGATCCTGACCAGCAAAGGCACTTCGGGGTGAACACAATGACATTGCTGGGTCAGAGGCCAAAGCCACACTTGCTTGCGAATATTTGATCGCAATCACAATTTTTTTTTTTTTTAGTAATAGGCAGGTGAATGACAAAGGCTCAGTTTGAGACGTACAACACTGCCTAACCACCAGCTAAATTCATTATGAGTGCTGGTTCACACTTGTGCAATCCTGCAAATCCACTGCAGGTTCCTGCATCGCATTTCACACTGCCATGTGTGACCTGCTGGGAGCATCAATACATGGTTAATGACACCCCCATTTCAACTCACATATCAGAGTGCAAACTAACAGTTCGGACATTAATCTGATCGCATGGGCGTGAACACCCATGCAATCCAATTCTGGTGTGGACCAAAAGGAAAAAATAAAAAAAAGGGGGTCCTGTGCGAGTTCAGTCTGAATGCAATGCAAATTCAGCCATCCTATCTGTATGGCTGAAAATCGCATGAACTGCGCTTGTGACTTGTACTGCGCTGTGAATCAGACGCAATCTTGCACAGTAAGTGTGTACAGCAGTGTGAACCAGCACTTACCTGCAATCCTCCAGACCTGTTGTTAAAAGAAAAGACTCCACTTAAACATCCTTTATCATTTACTTGCAGGTGTGCTGAAGAGGTTCGTTTTTTTAATCCACGATTACACCTTCTCATAATTTGTCATTATGAAGACGGATCACTTCCCCAAAGCCAGCTCCCCCCAAAACAAATTAAGAAAAAATATCGCCAGAATTTACATTTATTTGCACAGCAACACAATTACGTACATTCATTTAGTGGCATTAGTATATTAGGTTTTACATTTAGATAAACATTTAGCAATTGGGATCTAATGGCCCTGCTCATAGGAGCTTACAATCTAAAAATTTTCCAAGCCTTATAGTGGACATAGCTTTAATTTCACAGTGTTTAGCAGACTACACATTTCATAGTACAACTACTCTCAACAGACACCAACCACCAACAAATGTTTAGCTGCAAGATTATACCAAATTACAAAAAAACAGTCATTCTTAAAAAAAAAAAAAAATACAAAATATTAAAAAGACGCACATTCCAAAACATGACCACCCACTGCCCCACATTCCACACACATACATTGGTGACGGTTCTGCTGGAAGATGCATTTCTGTGTACATGATTAAGCAATGAGATCAAAGAGTAGAAGGTCAGCAGATGCTCCCAAACCATGAGTGCATGGTCAGCAGCAACAATATACAACATTGACAGCAAAGCCACACTTTTGATGGAAAAAATGCACAAGAATTTCAACGAACAGCCAAAGTGGGGCATTTGTCATTATGCACAATATCAGCCCTCCTCCCCCAAAAACCACAGCAAATAACACGGCCTCTTCGCAGGGCAAACCAACCTCCTCTAATGCAGTCAATTTTATAACATAGGTTGTATTGCACACCAACACGCCCACCAGTGTCATTCAATCTGTCTCTTCATGTCTGCCTAACTCAAAGTGATTGCACCTGATAAACAAGAACACTTATAATTTGCAAATGTGTTAGCCCACACGATATTGTCAAAACACCTGCCTTTACAAGCACATGAACTTTAATGGCATCCCAGTCCTAGTCTGTAGGGTTCAATATTGAGTTGGCCCGTCCTTTGCAGCTATAACAGCTTCAACTGGGAAGGCTGTCCACAAGGTTTAGGAGTGTCTATGGGAATGTTTGACCATTCTTCCCAAAGCACTTTTGTGAGGTCAGGCACTGATGTTGGATGAGAAGGCCTGGCTCGCAGTCTCCGCTCTAATTCATCCCAAAGGTGTTCTATCGGGTTGAGGTCAGGACTCTGTGCAGGCCAGTCAAGTTCCTCCACCCCAAACTCACTCATCCATGTCTTTATGGACCTTGCTTTGTGCACTGGTCCAAATCAGGAGGGGGGATTATGTTGTGGGGTTGTTTTACAGGGGTTATTCTTTCACACTTGTGCGACTTGAAATTTGTGTGTTTTTACAACAATGTTTTGCTGCAATGTTTTGCAGTGATTTTAATGTGACTTGAAGCAATAGCTGTGTAATCCTGAGGTCTATGGACCTCAAGTCGCATCAAAGTCAGACCAAAGTAGTGCATAGACTACTTTGAAGTCACTGCAACTTGAAGTCGCACAGAAATGAATGGTGCTCATTGAAAATCATGGGGAACGGCTTGTCATATGACTTTGCAGTCCCAAGTCGCAGGAAAAGTCACACAAGTGTGAAAGGGGCCTGAAGATAATTTCCAATGAGCACCATTCATATCTGTGCAACTTCAAAGTAGTCCGACTTTGAAGCAACTCGAGGTCGATAGACCTCAGAATTACACAGCTATTGCTTGAAGTCACATCAAAATCACGTAAAAAAAATGCAACAAATCGTGGTAAAGTCATGCGACTTTCAGGTCACACAAGTGTGAAAGCGGGCTTAGCCCAGGTTCACATTGGTGTGATGCAGGATCCAGCATGATTTCAGCACCGGCTCCTGCATTGCACCTCTCCCACAGGCAGTTCACACTGCCTTCTGTGAACCGTTGTGGGTGTCAGTACAATATTAATGACACCCTCAGATTGGTTCATAGATCGCAGTGCTAACTGTGGATTCCGATAGGAATCGATCGCAGGAGTGAGAACACCCATGCGACCTGATTCTGGTGCAGGAAAAAAAGGTCCCTGCACTGCTATAGCAGCAAAGGCTTGACTAAATAAAATTTGAACCCTACAGGCTAAGACTGGGATGCTATTAAAGTTCATGTGTGTATAAAGGCAGGTGTCCCAATACTTTTGGCAAGATCGCAGATTGTGCAAGATCTGCAATGGTGGTGGAACCATCGTCCACATAAATGCTACATTTATATAAAACTTGGGGAAGGACATGAGTTATGTTTAACAACATAGGAAGAGATGATAGCCTTTCTACAGGACATAGCATGTTGGGGATTTGAACCTATAAACCCCAGCTTTGCTCAGCAGAAGTGCTAAGCCATTAGCCACATTCATGGAGCATCCATTGCTGTGATGTCAAACAGTCCTAAGTCTTAGGGTTGCAATAAATGAACCAATGCAGATGTGCTGTGGAAGGTTGGATAACCATTGAACAACCTGTTTCTGGCATATGCCATCTGTTTTGAAGGATGGTTATGGATCAGTACTGTGTGCATTCTGCTATAGAACATCTCTCATTTTGGGGCATTTGCCTTGGTAAGAAGCTACAATTATTGCTGGATGGGAAATGTTAAGGCTGATTATAGTCTTTTCCCATAGAAAACATGTGACACAATTTGCAATAGTGGTGGAACCCTCCTACACATAAATACTACATGTAGACATAATTTTGGTAAGAACATGAGTTATGAGAACAGAAAACCTCTCTACATGAAGTGATATTCTCAGGATACAAATCCAGAACCTCTATGTTCCTAGGTAGAAGCGTTAAGCTGTTAGCCACCAGTCTGCCAAGTGTCTAACCCTCCTACACATAAATACACATAATTACACATATACTGCATTTATTTGCACATATAGGTGGTGGAATTACATCAGTCTGGAGTTTATTCTGTGCTATTTGGTGATGCTTGAAGTGTAAAACAGTGATATTATTGCAACAGCTTTTTTTTATTATTATTATTTATTATTATTATTATTATTATTTATTATATGTAGTATTATTATTTATTATTATTATTATTTATTGTTTGTGCTTTGTGCAGATACCTGTGTGAGTTTAGGAAAAGATTTTTATGAGATGGACAGCAACAAGCAAAAGACAGGGAAAAACATGAGAGGATTGAACATTGTAGCATTTTTAAAAATAAATTAGCTGATGAAATAGCAACATTGTTGCAGGGACAATTTGTTTGAGCGAAAGATACATTTCATCTCAACATGAAAAGGATTTCTTTAGGGAAGTTACAATTGTACCATTAGAATCAATGGCTAAAACTTGCATTGGGCTTCTGAAGAAGGTATATTAGCCAACGCGAATTTTCCTTCTCAAAAAAGACATTATAGACAAGTGCGAATTTGCGAATTTACTATACCGCCCTCTAAAAAAGGCATGGGAGTTAAAATGAGGGAATTTTCTTGTCTGAGCATGCTCAGTTGTGCTGATGAATAGTCAGGAAAAAAGGGGGAATTTGGCTCTTTTCAGACTTTCAATGATATTTCAGGTTATATATCACTTTTTTAAACAATTTAAAAGCAGATCATCATTAAACAAGATACTACATTTTTAGAAACAATTTAGGTGATCCTATCATGCTCTAAACATTATTTCCATGTGCAATTCCCTTGCTTCTACCACAACTAGTTTTTTAGTCAGTCACTGCTGTTTGGGCGTTATAGTAAATTTGATTCTGGGACTATTTTCTCTTTCAGGGCTTTAGTGAATTCCATTTTCGCGCTAATTAGTGCGAATTTGCGATTCTGCGCACCCCCACACTGTGTCATTGATTGATTTGGACAAAACTGACTGATTATTTCAAAATTATTCTGATCAGTCTGGATGGAAAATCCAATTGTAGGAAAGCAAATACAGTAATTCAGTATATACAGTAAATATGCATTTGTGTGCTAAAACTATCAACACTAAATGCAGCTATAATTAATTGTGCCAAAACACCCACAAAATATCCAATAAGTAATAAAGTTCAAATAGTGTTTAGTAAATACAATGTAACAAAGTTATAAAGTTTTCATTTTCTGCTATCAGAATATATTATTTATTCTATTCCCTTATCACTGATAAAACAATTAATATCAATATATAAACTAGTGCAGTGCTGTTCAGAAAATAAAACAAACAAAAAAAAAAAAGATAATTCTCTGGCACTTGTGTAAAAATACAATACAAGAACATAAATCAGTCACAAAATAATAAAAAAGCTTAAAATGTTAAAGCGGAGTTCCGCTTTAGAAAAAAAAATTAATAGTCAACAGCTACAAATACTGTAGCTGCTGACTTTTAATATATGGTCACTTTCCTGTCCAGGGAGCCAATCTTTGGATCGTCTCTTGGGGGCTGGTGCCGCCCTTCCTGGTAAAGGAAACCGGCAGTGAAGCCTTTCGGCTTCACAGCTGGTCCCCTATTGCGCATGTGCAAAGCGTGCTTTCTAACTGACCTGGCAGTGGAGGAAGCAGAAGGGGGTTCGAACTTCCAAGGGACCACATTGCGGTGCAGTCTCCCGGAAGTGGGGATGAGTATCTGTCAAAAACGGGTACTCATTCCCCCCTCCCTCCTGAAAGGTGCCAAATGTGGCACTGGAGGGAGGGAAGATAGCAGATAAGTGGAAGTTCCACTTTGGGGTGGAACTCCGCTTTAAGTCTCTATTACTAAGGATCTAAATCATCAACTTCCTAATCCTATGGGAGCTGAAACATGCAATCAGACACAGAATCCAAAGTTCACGTAGTGTAAAACAGTGATGATAGGACACAGCAAAACCTCTTGTTAGCTTACACACTCCTTGTGAAAAACTTTGCTCTCCCAAATCTACCTTGAGAAACAGATGCACTCACCGCTCATCTTCTATTTAGATCCCTAAAATTATAAGAGATCTAACTGTGCTTTGTTATAAAGAAAGATGCACTCCTCGCATCCAGGTCCATGAAAGGTTACACCAGAGTAAGAAAGCACAGAAACCAGAGACCATAGTGTTCACCACACATTTAATAAGGTGCCAATCGCATTAAATAAAACACTTATAAATGAGCAGACTGCAATAAACTATGCAGCAAGAAAGCACATGAGAGGTTCTTAGCTGCCTGGTATTACTTTATTGCTGTATCTCTCATTTTTGCTTTTATTGCTGCATTGCTTATTGCAGTCTGCTCATTGTGTGTGTGAGCAGTGTGTGCGTCTGTTTCACAAGGTGAATTTGGGAAAGCATGGATATTCACAAGGAGTTTGTATGCTAACCGATTTTGCTGTCTCGTAATATCACTGTTTTTCACTTCGTGAAATTTGGATTCTCTGTTTTATGGCACATTTCAGCTCAGAGAAAAAACTGATAATTTGGACGCTTAACTTTTTTAACCACTTCCTGTCCAGCAGTGTAATGGTACGTTGCTGGACTTTCGGTGGTTATACCAATATAATGCTTGCAACTGCAGGCATCATCCCTGTACCTTTCTTTTGAGCCGGCAGTCGGCTCTTTTGTAATAGCAACCGGAATGACTCACCAGCCGCTCGACTGCTATTACAAGCAGCAGGAGGGGACGTCCCCCCCCTCCCACTGCCTTACGCGGCTCTCTAGGGCTCTCCCCTTCCACCAGGAGACCGGATCGACCAGCCGGTGTGTCCGCCAACTGTCTGGATAGCCAAACATGGCTTTGATTGGCTGCTCGTTATAGTAAACCGGAAGCAATGACATCACTTCGGGTTTTCAATCTTGGCGTTTTGAATGCTTTTAAGTGCAGAGGAGGGATTTGGGGTTTTATAGACCGCAGATCTCTCCATAAAGAGGACCTGTCACATGGCTTTTGCTGTCACATGGATGTTTACTTTCCTTGTAACAGCAATAAAAGTGATAAAAACAAATTAAAGCAACAGTATAAAAATTAAAAAAAAAAAATTAATAACTAAAAATTTTTGTTTGTACTTCTACCTCTCTCCTACCCAGTCCACTTTTCAGCTTTCAGCGCTGTCACAGTTTGAATGACAATTGCGCGACACTGAACCCAAACAAAATCATTTTATCATTTTTTCCCTACACATAGAGCTTTCTTTTGGTGGTATTTGATCACCGCTGAAAATTTTACATTTTACATTTTACAAAACGTTGTAAATAAGTAAGTTTTCACCTTCACCGATGAGCACTGATGAGGCTACACTGACGGGCACTGATGAGGCAGTACTGATTGACACTGATGACGTGGCATTAATGATGAGGCACTTATATGAAGTACTGATGGGCACTGATAGACGGCACTGATAAGCAGCACTGATATGCCGCACTGATGGGCACTGATAGGCGGCACTGCCGGGCACTGATAGGTGGCACTGATGGGCACTCATAGGTGGCACTGGTGGGCACTCATAGGTGGCACTGGTGGGCACTTATAGGCAGCACTGATGGGTGGCACTGATAGGCACTGATGGGCGGCACTGATAGATGGCACTGATATGCAGCACTGATCAGGAGGCACTGTCAGGCGTCACTGATGGGCACAGAGTGCCATCCCTAATGTGCATTGATTGGCACTGATTGGCATATCTGGTGGTCTCCAATGGGCATCCCTGGCGGTCTTCAGTGGGGATCCTTGATGGGTCTGCACTTATAATTAATGCGCTGATCATCAGCGCAGATCCCCCCCGTCAGGAGGGCAGCTGATCGATCCACAGGCACTAGTAGAGGAAAAGCCAAAAAACGGCACTTCCTGGTTACCATGTGATGAGCTGTGATTGGACACAGCTGATCACATAATAAAGAGCCTATGTCATAGGCTCTTTATCGGGATCGGAGATGCGGTGTCTCACACTGGGCGCCCAGCCAGGATAATTCAACCACTTTCCAGCTGTCTTTCTGCTATATGGCGGGCCGGAAGTGGTTAAAGTGCCCCTGCCCCATGTGCTTACTCGCAAAGGCAACACACCAAAGGAGGCCTTAACATGCGTGTGTCCCAGTCAGAAAATACTCCTTTTCATGCTGACTGGGACACACGCACGCTAAGGCCTCTTTTGGCCTTAGCATGCGTTTGTCCCAGTCACAATGAAAAGGAGTATTTTTCATTCAGACTGGGACACACGCATGCTAAAGCCAAAGGAGACCTTAGCATGCGTGTGTCCTAGTCAGAATGAAATGCACTCGTGGAAAAATATGAGAAAAATTGACATACAATGGATTAACATGAATCGGATGTGCTTTATTGAAAACATATAAAAGACAGAAACCAGAGGTCATTAATGAACATTCCTATTATTGTTTTTATACGTAATCATCTTGCCATAAAACCTCTCCATCTGGTGAAACAAAAAAAGAGGCAAATAGGTTTCGGATGCTCATGACACACACACACACACACACACACAAGGAAGACTGGCCAGTGATCTCCTAGAGGGAAAAGGAAATATAAAGAGTACATTTAATCCAATGCATAGCCATAAGCCCTTACAGCCCCAACAAGGCAAAAAGATGTTGAGGACAATAAAGCAACAACCTCTCCATACAATCTGCAAGAATTCTTACCTAAAGCCGCATCAGTCACTCGGATGCCCGCACTCATATTACGGTCCCACCGAAAGTGACAAGGCCGGCGCGGCCCCCTGACGTCACATCCGGTGTGGGCGCCATCTTAAGACCTGGAGGGAAGCCGTCCGCCCTCAGTGGAGGGCGGAACTAGACCTCTCCTCAGTCCCTCCCATCCGAAGGAAGTGGATGGGGAGCGGGGCCAGCCAAACAAGCCAACTCTGCTATAGCTGGACACCCAAGTGACCACCGAAAGACCCATCCCCACCCTGGCACCACGCCTGCAGAGGTTGGGGGAGCGCGATATACCAAACAATTAAAGCACTGCCCTTAAAAAAGCCATACAGACTGGTACAATAAAATGCAGGTTACATGTCATACATCAATTGGTGTAAAAAAAACTCAATTTATTCTATATGCCTATTTACAGTTGGAGGCTACAAGGCCTACGATGTACAGCAAAGATAATGGCCTGAAAAGAAAAAAAAAACCCAGACAAAAACTCACCACATAACAAAGCAATTTGGAAAATGCTACAAAAAGGGCTTATATGATAAAGCAGTATTAAGTCCTGGAGGATGTGTAGCCTTCTAAGTGAATATCTATCTTGCTTCCAGCCTAAAAATGTGCTGGTCGATGCCCCCCCCCCCCCCACGTGGGTTGAGGGGACATAGGCCAGAACAAAGATGGAGATAACCTGCGGGTCATAACTGTGGTGTAAACCCACATGTTTACAGATTGGCGTATACAGGAGACCTGCATCATTATAATACAGGTGATCCTGTATACGCCGGGCTAGAGTACGTTTGGCTTTGCCTATATAGAAGGCCCCACAGACACATGTAGCCATGTGCAAAATTATAATAGACCAAAGGCCCATAAAGAAAATCACATCCAATATCTAAACCCACTCAAGACAACCATAGATAGACCTGGGGCAAGTGGCAAAAAGAACATCACAAAAAACTAAATACACAGCACATAAGGCTATCCAGAAAAAGTACCACTGTAAAGCCACCGGGGTATATTAAGGAGGACAAGGAAACGAGACAATGTATATCTCAATTATATCAAAATATTTATTATTTATTGTTTATAAAAACTTTCAAAAAACAAAGGAAGACATGTTGCCTCCCACACCATGTGAAAACGCCACAATGGCGTATAACAAAAATACACATACAAATAAATGGTGAAGTGTGATTGCGCAAACACACTGCAATTATGCAAAAAACAAAAAATTAAATAAAACCTAAAAGAGGGAAGTCCGGACATCAACCTCGCTCACATACATCCCATCCAACTATCACACCATCATGCATATATGGACTCCAAAATCTGAAATAGTACTTTAAGCATGTGTGAAAGCACTGGGGCAAATGAACAGAGGAGCTCAAACAACTATAGGTGGATATGTAGAACATCAAAATAAGGGGCCACAGTCCACAATGTGAAATTGAATCTCAAAACCCTTGAGGCAGAGTGATAGATGTATGCAATATTCATGGATGTTTGGCCAAAATCAACTGAAAAAATCCAGTCCAAGCTCCTATATGGTCAACAAAAGCAAACAGTTCTCTTAGGACAAAACGGGACTCGTAGATGAAGCCAGAAGTTGTATAAAAAAGTGACATGTCCGGGAAGGATGCAGTGAATTAGTTCAGTGTGCACAGGAACAGTGACGAACTAACATGTGATGATCCAAGGAAGGCTAATAACGGGGTGACCAATGGGTCCGACCGGACATGAACACAGTCTATACAATCTAACACATGGCAATTGAAATGGTCTCACCCTCGTATATAAGCTCCTCCTATCAACGATCGTATCTTCACACGTCTCCAGAACTGGCACAAATTGAAAAGAAACCTCTCGTTGTCACGCTGGCTTCATAGATGGTCCGTTCGTTGTCTGGAGGAACTAGGCCATAATACGGCATAAGTCAAACGAACCTGCATGGCCCCAGTAGGACAAAGGGTTAGGTGAAGCGGGGAATGACATCAGACATGACGTCAACGCGTTTCGCTGGATAGCCCAGCTTCGTCAGGACATGTAGCCATGTACACCACCCCTTCCGTAAGGCAATGAGTGCCTCCCCTAGGCAACGGATATTGCGAGCCCTCCTTAATCCAGTGACAAAACTCGCAACTGCCACATGGAAAAGTACCAACACCATCCACTGCGCCCTCAAGTGGCTCAGCCTCACTATGGTGGCTGTGAACCAATCGGTCCTTGAGTGATGTGGCCCTTCTGAAGACCACCTCTGGGCAGCTAGAGACAAATTGTCCCACTGTAGAGCCCTCAGTCAAAAAGTGCCAATTCCGGGATAAAATTTCCCTGACTTGATCGTGCTGATTACTGAATTACTGTAATTGATAACACTTAAAACATAAAAAATTGTGCACTTAGATTGTTATATATGAGGATCAGCCTTTTGTTTTCCTATTAGCACCGCCGCGCATTCCACAATATGGCCGTTTGTTCCACAACAGCAGAAATGATGTCACGGACGTGGTTCCGCCCAACATGTTTCATTGATAGGACGTCTTCAGGAATTGGTCTTTAAAACTTGTGTTTGATAAATGGCTGTGCAAATATCTTGTGACATAAAACATTGCAACAGCCACCATTTTCTTCTCTAGGACCTCTGTTTTCATAAAATATATCATGTTTTGGGGTTCTAAGTAATTAAAACTCTAGCAAATAATATTGACTTCCATATGTGTTTGAAAAGTTAAAAAATATACCCTGGACAAATTGTCCGAATGACAAGAATGTATTAAGCTTTTTTTTCACAGGCTAGCTCTTTTGTGATTTTGTTAACTCCTTTGTGACACATTTTTGTAGCCTGGGACATCAAAATAATCAGAAGTACCTTTGGTGTGAGCAATGCCTTGCCTGTACCCACACTATGTCAGTTTTTCAGAGAAAGTGCCACTGTAAATGTTTCAGGATCTTGTCATAACAACAAAATGGCTGTCAAAGTGGAATTAAAAAAAAAAGAAGATAAAGGTTGAAAGGAAGGATTTTAATGAAAGAAAATGGACCAATAGGTTCTCTTCTGTCATAAATTCTTCTCCATGCCTGTTTGTGTTTGTGTAAACTGCTGTGCATCTGCAGATCAGTGTACTTTTAGGGAATGAATGTGTGGTGATGTTACTCCAGTATGCATGCATTGGAGTGACGTCATTGTGGTTTGGGCAACCAAGAGTCAGAATCAAGAAGGAAGACAGGGAAAAGATGACAGCATCTGTGACTGATGGGAGCACTGACATCACAACACTGGAGGGTATCACGAGCCAGGTATGTGTCTGCTATGCTAAAATGCTGTATATACTAGCACAATTTTTTTTTATTCCGCTTCAACAGAGGGACATTTTTTCTTCATGTCTACATATTGGGTGATGGGTATAATTTTTCTTCTTCATTATTTGTCAAATGCTGGCATCTCACCAATGTCTGCACAAGTATATTGATCAGAATTACATTTTTCACTATTTACAAAACTTTGATATTTGCTAGGTTTACTAAGATGCTCCACTTTCATTGTTTTTCTGTAAAGCAGTTCATGAACACGCTGTTAGTTATCTTGTTACACTGTGCATGTCTTGCACAGTAATATGTGCCGGATTCTTCGTGTTTCATTCCAGTGAGTTTTAAAAACACTTCTCCTTTATTTGTGTCTCTGGACAGAGTCAGTCGTCCCTGAACAAAGTTGGCATAATTTGTGTGCTCATTATGACATTTTCCCCCCAACCACACCAGCGGTTTCCTTTCAGATTATCGGATCCATTCCACACAGTGCATGTTAGTGCTGTCAGTGAGGGAGGCTCCGGTCACTTTACAGGTCAGTTCCAGAGTCTCTGATGGCTTCACTGTCCCAGGACCAGACTCCATCATTGAGATTTGTGATGTGACATCTGAAAAATATATATTATATTTGATTATATATTACATGTCTTGTAGCTCAAATCACTTAGAAACTGTAAGTGAGTAATCTAAATAAAAAGAAACACACATTGTACTGAAGACACAATAAGGAGTAACCACAGGAGATGTGTCATGTCTGAAGTTGTGATTTGGATGCACTGATTCCGATCAGTTAACTTTTCCTATATAACGCTCTGTATTTAAACAGAAATTTACTATGAATACGTTTTGCATAAACTGAAATGATTGGGTGAGTGAAACTGAAGAAGCCACACAAGTAGAATATGTTATGGTGGCCATACACTCAATGATCTGAGAGAACGATTCTTCACACAATAAGAAAATTGATCTATGAATTATTGAAAAGACACACAGGGGTTTATTTACTATAGCACCATGGGGGAACAAATGGTCACAAACAAATAAAATCATTTGAAAACTACTAAATCTAGTCAGAAAAGGTATTCACTAAAGCCCTGAGGGAGAAAATAGTTGCAGAATCAAATTCACTATAGCACCCAAACAGCAGTGACTGACTAAAAAACTAGTCGTGGTAAAAGCAAGGGAATTGCACATGGAAATAATGTTTGGAGCATGGTATGATCACCTAAATTAAGCTAAAATATGCAGTATATTATTTAAAGATAATCTGCTTTTAAACTGTGTGAAAAAGTGATTTCCACACTGAAATATCTTAAAAAGTCTGAGAAGAGATAAATAACCCGTCTCTTTACACCTAGGCACAGAGCACAGCTGAGCACAACTGAGCATGCTCAGACACAAAACAAGTCTCAAAATAACTCTCATGGAGTAATTCCTTGAGTAGTTAGTAAATATCAAAATGTGACTTATTTTACACACATTTTTTGGGAGTGAAAATGAGGGTTATTTCGCCAAGTGCAAGTTTCTGCCATTCATTCTAATGGTACAATTGTTACTTTATCTAATAAATCCATTTCATGTTGAAAAGAAATGCATCTTTCTGTCAAATAAATTGTCCTGGAAACAATGTTGCACATTTGATAATCAATTTTGTTTTTAACAATGCTATAATGTGAAATCTCTTCATGTTTTGTAAATATTTTTTTTTTTTTTAATCGGTCAATTTCACTTTGCTGCTTTCCATGTCACAAAAATATTTCCCCAAACTCACACAGATGACTTTACAAACCACAAACAATACCATTGCTTATGGAAATTTAAAATTAGTCCCATTTTTTTTATTCTTTTCAAATGATCCTAATTTGAGCCCCAAAAATGGGATATGTGTACCAACATCAGAAATAAAAATGTCATTACCAAAAATCTGAGGATAACTTTAATAGAATTATTTTTTTATTATATAATAATTTATTTTATAATAATTAATATATTCTATGCTCGCACAGCAAGAACCACCAAAAATCACAGATTAAATTTTAGAAGATTTACTCCTGAATAATGTAAGTCCTGTATATTCCTAGACATGCAGTATCTGTGTATTTATGTGGGACTTATGTTAGGAGGACTTGTTGCGTGTAAGCCCTGTGGTTTAAAAAGTAGCAGTTCTGTCTACCATTGCAGATGTCCTGGGTTTGATTCTCAAGCATGTCACTTCATGTAGAGATGTTGTTTGTCCTCTCTATATTGTTAAACATGACTCAGGGACTTACCTAAATTATGTCTAAATGTAGTATTTATGTGTAGGAGGGTTCCACCACCATTGCAAATCTTGCCAGATATACTAGTTATATAGCTAGGCAATGGGGATGCCTACCTTTACATGCACATGAACTTTAATGGGATCCCAGTCTAAGTCCGTAGGGTTCAATATTGAGTTGGCCCACCCTTTGCAGCTATAACAGCTTCATGTCTTCTGGGAAGGCTGTCCATAAGGTTTAGGATGTTTGTCTATGGGAGTATTTGTCCATTCTTTCAGAAGTGCATTTGTGAAGTCAGGCACTGATGTTGGATGAGAAGGCCTGGCTCACAGTCTCCACTCTAATTCAGCCAAAAGGTGTCCTATCTGGTTGAGGTCAGGACTCTGTGCAGGCCAGTCAAGTTCCTTCACCCCAAGCTCACTCATCCATGTCTTTATGGATCTTGCTTTGTGCACTGGTCCAAATCATTTGGTGGAGGGGGGATTATGGTCTGGGGTTGTTTTTCAGGGCTTGGGCTTGGCTCCTTAGTTCCAGTGAAGGGAACTCCTAAGGCATCAGCAAGAAATTTTGGGCAATTTCATGCTCCCAACTTTGTGGGAACAGTTTGGGGATGGCCCCTTCCTGTTCCAACATGACTGCACTAGTGCACAAAGCAAAGGCCATAAAGA
>BLSH010435236.1:293431-304101 GCA_018402905.1 Glandirana rugosa
AGGACAACCACGAAACTCCCTCTCAAATAGGTTGTTTTTAGAACGATAAACTCTCTCTCAGAGCACCAACAGGAACCTGGCTCTAATGCAGTAGTAGTTGTTTTTAGAATGATAAACTCTCCCTCAAAGCACCAACAGGAACCTTGTCCTATTGCAGTAGTAGTTGTTTTTAGAACGATAAACTCTCTCTCAGAGCACCAACAGGAACCTGGCTCTAATGCAGTAGTAGTTGTTTTTAGAATGATAAACTCTCCCTCAAAGCACCAACAGGAATCTGGCCCTAATGCAGTTGTTTTTAGAACGATAAACTCTCCCTCAGAGCACCAACAGGAACCCGGCCCTAATGCAGTAGTAGTTGTTTTTAGAACGATAATCTCTCCCTCAAAGCACCAACAGGAACCTGGCCCTAATGCAGTAGTAGTTGTTTTTAGAATGTTAAACTCTCCCTCAAAGCACCAACAGGAACCTGGCCCTAATGCAGTTGTAGTTGTTTTTAGAACGATAATCTCTCCCTCAAAGCACCAACAGGAACCTGGCCCTAATGCAGTAGTAGTTGTAATAAGAATGATATACTCTCCCTCAGAGCACCCACGGGAACGTTTCCCAAAGCACTATAAGATGGTTCTGAACGCTAATGTGTCCCTCACAGGACTGCAATGTAGGTCTCCCTAATGCAGTCTGAGATGGGGGCACGGACACCCCAAAGTCCGGTCCGATCCCGAATTTTACAATCCGGGTTCGCTCAACTCTAATAGAGATGTTAAAATGTGTACATGGATGCACTTTAACTACTTCAGCCCCGGAAGGATTTCACACTTTAGGACCAGATCGCTTTTTGCAATTCGGCACTGCGTCGCTTTAACTGACAATTGTGCGGTTGTGCGATGTTCTACTCAAACAAAATTTGCGTCCTCTTTTTTCCACAAATAGAGCTTTCTTTTGGTGGTATTTGATCACCTCTGCGTCATTTCTGATCGCCGCTATAAACAAAAGAAGAGCGATAATTTTGCAGAAAAAAACAAATTTCTTACTTTTTGCTAAAATACAAATCCAAAAAAATATAAAAAAAAATTTTTCCATCGGTGTTGGCCGATTTATATTCATTAAAAAATTGCAATCGGTGTTTATTGATTCGTTTGCGCAAAAGTTGCCACGTTTACGGTTGATGAGAATTAATTTCTGGGTTTTTATTTTTTTATTTCAGTAATGGCAGCGATCTGCGATTTTTAGCGGTACTGCGATATTGCGGTGGACATGTTGGACCATTTTGACACTTCTTTGGGACCATTGGCATTTATACAGCGATCAGTGCTATAAAAATGTACTGATTACTGTGTAAATGCCATTGGCAGTGAAGGGGTTAACCTGCAGGGGGCGCTCTAAGGGTTTACTGTGGTCCCTCAGTGTGTTCTAACTGTATTGGGGCTGGGCTGGCAGGGGGAGTGATCACGGCTTCCATATACAGGAAGCCTGCGATCACAGCCCTTCCCCTTCTGTCAGAATGGAGATCCATGTTTACATACACAGACCTCCGTTCTCTCACTACGGGGGAGCCATCACGGGTAGCCGGCGGAGATCGAGTCCACCCTACCCGCTCCCTGGTCTCCCCGGAACACAGTGAGCGCGCGAGTATGCCTCCGGCGGCGCGCGCTCACAATACTAGTTAATGCAGCCGCAGTCAGATGACGGCGATTTGCAATAACGAGCCACTTTGTCGCCGTCACGCTGCAGCGGGCAGTCGGCAAGTTGTTAAATATCGTGCCAAGGGGTTCCCTTAGTATGCCTGTAAAAGGGCGCATCTCTGTGATGTTTAGAACAGTGCTACTGCAAAATGACATTTGTAAAGGAAAAATTGTCATTTAAAATCGCTTGCGGCTGTAATGTATTGACGGTTCCCAGTAATATAGATAAAATCACTGAAAAAGCATTGCGTTGGGGGCCCCCAGTCCATACCAGGCCCTTCGGGTCTGGTGTGGATTTTAAGAGGAAACCCGAGCCGAAATATAAAAAAAAATTGCGTAGGGTTCCTCCACAATGTCCGTACCAGGCCCTTCAGGTCTGGTATGGATTTTAAGGGGGACCCCGTGCCAAATTAAAAAAAATGGCATAGGGGTTCCCCCAAAATCCAAACCAGACACTTATTCGAGCATGCAGCCCTGGCATGACAGGAGGGGGTGTGGATGAGCGAGTGCCCCCCCTCTGAACCATACCAGGCCACATGCCCTCAACATGGGGAGGGTGCTTTAGGGTCCTCCCCAAAGCACCTTGTCCCCATGTTGATGGGGAGAAGGGCCTCATCCTCACAACCCTTGCCGGTGGTTGTGGGGGTCTGTGGGCGGGGGCCTTACCGGAATCTGGAAGCCCCCTTTAATAAGGGGCCCCCAAATCCCGACCCCCCCATATGAATAGGTATGGGGTACATTGCACCCCTACCCATCCACCAAAAAATGAGTGTAGCGGTACAAAAACATGAGGCAGTTTTTGACAAGTCCTTTATTGTAAAATAGCTCTTTTCTTCCTTTCTTCTTTCTTTCTTCGGTCTTCCTCCATCTTCTCCTGCTCCGCACCTGCTTCTGGTCTTCTGCTTCTTCTTTCAGTTTTCTTCCTTCCTCTTGTCATCTTCAATCTTCATCTTCTTCTTCCTTCCCTTTTACTGCTGCTGCTCTCCCACTGCCGCCGCTGTGCCATCCAGAGGCTCCCAGAATGGGCGGTCTTCAGTTTGACAATTCTTTTATAAGAAGGGACGGGGCCACCCGGTGATGTAAATGGGTGACTCGTCCCCTCTGACGTCGCATGACGTCGGTAGGGGGCGGGGTCACTCGGCTACGTCACTGGATGGCCCCGCCTTTACCTATAAAATAACTGCCAAACTGAAGATCGCCCATTTTGGGAGTCACCTCTGGATGGCACAGCGGCGGCAGCAGCGGAGGCAGCGGCGGTGAAAGAAGAGGAAGAAGATGAAAAAGAAGACAACGAGAAGAAGGAAGAAGGCTGAAAGAAGAAGCAGAAGACCAGAAGAAAGAGTGGAGCAGGAGAAGATGGAGGAAGAAAGAAGAAAAAAGAAATGAAGAAAAGAGGTATTTCACACAATAAAGGACTTGTCAAAAACTGCCTCATGTTTTTTGTACCACTACACTCCTTTTTTGGTGAATGGGTAGGGGTACAATGTACCACATACCCATTCACATGGGAGGACTGGGGGCCCCCTTATTAAAGGGGGCTTCCAGATTCCGATAAGCCCCCCACCTGCGGACCCCACAACTACTAGCCAGGGTTGTGGGGATGAGGCCCTTCTCACCATCAACATGGGGACAAGGTGCTTTGGGTGGGACCTCAAAGCATCCTCCCCATGTTGAGGGCATGTGGCCTGGTATGGTTCGAAGGGGGGGGGGCGCTTGCTTGTCTCCACCCCCTCCTGCCATGCCAGGGCTGCATACTTGGATAAGGGTCTGGTTTGGATTTTGGGGGGACCCCTACTCCAATTTTTTTTTAATTTGGCACGTGGTTCCCCTTAAAATCCATACCAGACCTGAAGGGCCTGGTACAAACTTTGGGGGTACCCCTACGCAAACATTTTTAAAAATCTTGGTCCAGTGTTCCCCTTAAAATCCATACCAGACCTGAAGGGAATGGCTTGGATTTTGGGGGGGGGGGGGGCATGCAATTTTTTTTGGGCCCTGTTGCCCCAGTCAAACAGGTGCAGAAAAATTGGGCCATGGGTGTTGGTGGTGCCAGAACACTGTAATCCCTTGCAGTTACTCTTGTTGGGTGCAGGAACGGGCCTTGTTGTTGTATATTATTTTAAAAATAGCGATGACATGCCCCAGTCAAACATGTGCAGAAAAATTGGGCTTTGGGTGTTGGTGGTGCCCTAAACACAAAATATCGTTGGAAGCTAGCATCATCAGGATTCAGGACAGGAGGAATAGGATAGGCAGCATAGGCAGTAATTAAGGGATCCCAGATCCCTAGCAAATTCAATCAGTTGGATCAGCATCAGGGGCTTGATAGCTGCTGATCCAAGACGGATTCATTTTTATAAATGTGAGCCTATCAACCTAGTCTGTGGACAGGCGCACTCTTTGATCGGTTACGAACCCTCTAGCAGCACTGAATGTCCGTTCAGAAAGCACACTGGATACAGGACAGGCCAGTAGCTCAGTTGCATTTTGAGCAAGTTCCAGCCAGTGGTCAATCCTCAAGATCCAGTAACTCAGTGGATGCTCAGTTGGAAAGGTCTCCAAGCCTGCTCTTGGCCCTAGATATTCCTGCACCATATAATGCAGACGCTGACGATGGTTGCTTGAACCCATCAGGCCTGGGCGCTGAGGACTGCTGGCCACCTTCTCCACCGCTAGCCTCTGAACGACCGAAGCTTCAGAAACACGTTGTCCAGCACCAGGGCATGGTGAACTCCCAGGGTCTGGAAAGGCGTTGCACAAACTTTTCTTCAAGGTATCCAGAAGAGGTTTCATCCTCTGCTCCCTCTGACAAGGCAGGATGAGCTCTGCAACTTTACCCTTGTAATTTGGATCAAGAAGGGTTGCCAGCCAGTAATGATCCCTCTTCTTGATAACACAAATCCTAGGGTCTTTTCGCAGGCTTTTCAGAATCAGAGAGCCCATGCAGCATAAGTTTGAGGAGGCATGAGTGTCCTCTGGGCCACTGAGGATGACATCATCAGGAACTACCTCCTCTCAGCCACGTACAACTCCTTGGGTTTCTGGGGACTGAAAACCATCCCTTGAAGACTGCTGCGTGTTATCCACCACATCCATGCTGACACAATCCTCCTCCTCCTGTGTGTTTGGCGGCTCTGCAGGAATGCTATCTGCATAAAGGGGGCCTGGAGAGGAAAGGAAGTCCTCCTCTTCCTCCCGCTGTTCTGCCTCAAGTGCCCTGTCCATGATTCCACGAAGCGCGTGCTCCAGCAGGAATATTAGAGGGACAGTGTCACTGATTATAGGGATGGCGCTGTCTGTGAAAAATCAAGAAACTATGCTAATTATATATGAAGAAAAGATGAATAAATAAATAAATAGAAGGTGATCTAATCAATATTGTGTATAAATAGAAATAGGGGACCCACCCTTATGTGTTCTATAAAACAAATATATAGTAAAACTTAAATCAACATTTTATACAAAGTCCGTAAAAGTCCGTAAAAATCTGTAAAAGTTATATACCAAATAATCCACGTGATGAGATGTTCAACAGTGATAATAAATAAAGATAAATAACAAGAACCAAATACAATAGTGAATTAACAGATTGTGCAAAAAAATCCGTAAAAAGTCCGTAAAAAGTCTGTAGAAAAATGTATCAGATAAAAACCGTGATTTTGGTTATGTAGTGGTATTGGTAGGTGAGATACATATAAACTAGGTAATGCAAATAGAATAAATGAAACAATCCAGAAAGATGTATAAACCACTTGACGGACCGTAAATGTCCGTAAATCCTTGTCCGTTAATGCCCGTCAGAATGGGAATATAGTGGAAAAAATATTGGGTTGAAGCATGTACATGTGTATTGCCAGGTGTAAAAGGTAGTGACTCGAAGATGTGGTTTATAACCACGAGAGGTATGGAAAGTGTCCGTGAATGTCCGTGCAAATACTGAAAAGGTGTTTCTATAAACAGGGAACCAAAAAGCAACAACGGGAATCTGAACGTATTTGATGATTTTCCGGCTAAAAATTGGATTAATAATAGTCAACAGAATATGGACATCAGCTTGAAAAAAGCTGATGTGGGTACGGAGATTGAAGGAAGCGCTCCAGCTGGCCGCTGTTATAACCGGAGGAATCGATCAACAGAGAGGATCCCTTGCTGGGTTTTTTCCCATAAGAAGCCTCAAACGTGTGGACCCCGGAATCCAGGAAGGAGGACCAAAAGACCCATTTACCAGAGGCGTGTTACCCCTGTAGGGGTGTGAAAGATTTGGTAAGTGGGGATACATGCGGGGGAGCACCAGCAGATGTCACCTGATTACGTACAGAGGAGCACTAAAGTCACTTTTTTCAAGCTGATGTCCATATTCTGTTGACTATTATTAATCCAATTTTTAGCCGGAAAATCATCAAATACGTTCAGATTCCCGTTGTTGCTTTTTGGTTCCCTGTTTATAGAAACACCTTTTCAGTATTTGCACGGACATTCACGGACACTTTCCATACCTCTCGTGGTTATAAACCACATCTTCGAGTCACTACCTTTTACACCTGGCAATACACATGTACATGCTTCAACCCAATATTTTTTCCACTATATTCCCATTCTGACGGGCATTAACGGACAAGGATTTACGGACATTTACGGTCCGTCAAGTGGTTTATACATCTTTCTGGATTGTTTCATTTATTCTATTTGCATTACCTAGTTTATATGTATCTCACCTACCAATACCACTACATAACCAAAATCACGGTTTTTATCTGATACATTTTTCTACAGACTTTTTACGGATTTTTTCGCACAATCTGTTAATTCACTATTGTATTTGGTTCTTGTTATTTATCTTTATTTATTATCACTGTTGAACATCTCATCACGTGGATTATTTGGTATATAACTTTTACAGATTTTTACGGACTTTTACGGACTTTGTATAAAATGTTGATTTAAGTTTTACTATATATTTGTTTTATAGAACACATAAGGGTGGGTCCCCTATTTCTATTTATACACAATATTGATTAGATCACCTTCTATTTATTTATTTATTCATCTTTTCTTCATATATAATTAGCATAGTTTCTTGATTTTTCACAGACAGCGCCATCCCTATATTCCTTTTATATTCACTTCCCCCTTTTTGTTAAGGGGCTTTCTGGAAGGCAGCAGTCTCTCACTTCATTATTATTCAATATATTTAATATTCTTATCCCAGCGCGGGTTTACTTGACTATTTACAGTGTCACTGATGCATGCATTGTCGCTGCTCACCATCCTTGTGGCCTCCTCAAATGGTGACATGACAGTGCATGCATCCTTGATCAGTAACAACTGGCGTGCCGAAAAGAAGCCAAGCTCCCCTGAGCCTGTCCTAGCCTGTCCCATGCTCATAGAGGTACTCATTGATGGCCCTCTGCTGTGTATGCAGCTGCTGCAGCATTGCCAATGTTGAGCTCCACCTAGTGGGCATGTCACAAAGGAAGCTGTTGGTGGGCAGGTTGAATTCCCGCTGAATGTCAGCCAGCCGGGCACTGGCATTATAGGAATGCTGGAAATGACCACAGATTTTTCTGGCCTGCCTCAGGATATCTAGTAAGCCTGGGTACCTGGTCAAGAAATGCTGCACCACCAAATTCAAGACATGTGCCAAGCATGTGTTAAGTGTCCCTGTTGGAAGGCGCATACAACCATTCCTGGCTCAAGCTGCCGTGGCAACCTCTGAGCCGGCTACCACAGAGGTGACAGAATCTCTGCCCCAGTGTGGCTCCTGTCCCCAAGACAGACTAACTCAAGCACCGAATGGCATCTTTAAGCCTGACTGCTTGCATAGCCCCTTGAATGCTTAGGGAGCACTGCAGGTTCAGAGGACAAATCTGCAGAAGAGGCCACAGAGGTAGAAGAGGAGGGGGTGGAGGAGGTGGATGTGGAAAAATCACCACCAGCTTTTTGGTGGCATGGTGGCGGAACTAGCTCCAACACTGAACCCTGTCCTGTATCCTTCCCAGCTGCCAGCAGAGTTACCCAGTGCGCCGCAAAGTAAAGGTAACGTCCCTGACCATGCCTGCTGGACCATGAGTCAGCGGTAATATGAACCCTGCTGCTGACTGCCCTGTCCATCGAGGCCAAAACATTGGCTTCCACGTGACGGTAGAGAGCTGGAATGGCCTTACGTGAAAAGAAATTTATTTTGGGAACCTGCCACTGTGGGACAGCACATTCCACAAATTCACAAAAGGGGGCAGAGTCTACCAGCTGAAAAGGCAGCAGTTGGAGTGCTAGCAATTTGACCAAGCTAGCATTAAGACACTGAGCATGTGAATGGCTGGGACAGTATTTCTTTTTACAGTTCAGCAACTGGGGTAGGGATTTTTTTTTTTAAATCAAAACCAGTTTTTATTGAGATGTCTACATCACATACAGAGCAGAATGAAATTGCGAATACATAGCAATAAACAGGCACAGGCAAGAACATCGTGTCATACAACCATTCCCCCAGCTCCAACTCAACTCCCGAGTTTACATCCTGTGCAATCAGCGTCACTTTCCCCAACTTAATCGCTTAAACATCATCATAGTGCCTGAACTTTTTACACCAGTAGTCTTTCCAGAACTATATCAGTGGGAGCCATGCCCGGAGTCTGCAACCAACTGCTCCATAGTTTTTCAAACTTGAGGGGGCTTCCCCTATGCTGATAGATAAGTTTCTCATATCTGAGCATTATGCCCACCTGATCCAACCACTGCTTAACCGTGGGGGGGTCCGGTGAGATCCAATGCAGCAGTATAAGTCTACGCGCCTGAAATAGCACCTGAGCCGCCGCCTCCTTCACATACTTGTCTGATATAATACTGTCCAACAGGCCCAGAATGCAATGCTTGGGATCCAAAGGTATTGAGACCTGCAAGGCGTTTGCAATCGACGCCACTACAGATCTCCAATAGCGATGGAGTTTGGGACATCTCCACAACAGGTGGATCAAGTCCCCCTCTGCCCTCTCACACCTCCCACATGTGGCGGCCTGCCGGAGTCCCATCCGATATAGTTTGAGTGGCGTGTAGTGTGTTCTCAGTAGAATATACAATTGTGACATCCTTTGCGCTAAGCTTAGGGAGCATATTCTAACATTCTCCAAGGCTTCCTCCCATAATTCTGCCGGCATTTCCCCCACATCAGTCACCCATTTTTCATATGCAGAGCTGGGATGCCTCTCCAAATGCATGCCCAGTAAACTGGCATAGCAATCGGAGATGGTCCCCCTGGTGGACACGGCCTGCTGTAGATATGAAAACACCGGTGTAATATGAAAAGTAGGCGTCTCCAACTCCCTTTGTTGCTTTACCGCATGCTTGAGTTGCAAGTAATAAAACAACATGTTATGTGGAACACCATATTTGACCTGTAATTGCTCAAAGGTAAGTAGGGCCCCATTCTCAAATATTTGCTTCATATGTAGTATGCCTAGTCTACGCCATTTAATTGCATGCTGTAGCTTCAGGAGTTCAGGAAAATTATGATTGTCCCATATTGGACTATAATGAGTAAGACCCTGAGCGCCCTGCAATTGTTTAACCTTATCCCATATTTTTTGGAGCAACCGATATGTAGGGAATTGTTTATTGGATTTAGCAAATCTCAACGCCTCCAGTCCTTCCGGAAGTGAAGTCGCCTTCACAAAGTGTAACATTATAGTCAGTGTGGCACCCGTCACCTCTTGTGTCATCCCACCCACAAAGTGTTGTAGTTGGGAGGCCAAGTAATACACCCAGGGGTTTGGCACCGCCAGCCCTCCCGCATCTTTTGCTTTCTGCAGTTGCTCAAGTTTAATGCGCGCTGTTCCTCCCTTCCACAATAGAGATCTAAAGATGGTGTTGACCACCCGAAACACCTTTAGAGGAATCACCACTGGGGAGTTGTGCAGGTGGCATAACAATTGAGGCATCAACACCATCTTAATTAAGTTGGCCCTGCCCGCAACTGACAGCCTGAGTTTGTTCCATATCCTAACCCTATCCATAAATCCCACCAGCAGGGGTTGGATATTAAGTCTGCAGAAGTCCAGTATTGAGCTGGAAATTATAATGCCTAGGTATTTACATTTTTGGACTACTGGCACCGGACAGTATGTGCTGACCTGTGCGTTTATCTCCCCATCCAGTGGAAGGAGGGCTGACTTGGTCCAGTTTATTGTCAAACCTGAATATTTACCGAATGTGGTAACGAGCGACATTACTGTTTTTAAAAAATCATCCGTGTCCCCGAGCATAAGTAGCATGTCATCTGCATAGAGCAGTATTTTCTCCTGCAGTTCCCTGTACCTGAACCCTTTAACGCCGTCATGGGCTCTAATGATTGCAGCTAGGGGTTCTATTGCCATCGCAAAGAGGAGCGGGGACAGGGGGCACCCCTGTCTGGTCCCCCTCCTCAGCGAGAAGCTCGCCGACACCGATCCACTCTCCCTAATCGACGCCTGCGGATGCTGATACAGCAAACGCACCCATGAGATAAAGGTATCTCCGAACCCAAACTTTTCTAATACTGCCCACAGGTAACCCCATTCTACGCTATCAAATGCCTTATTGGCATCAAGTGATAGCAGGGCCCTGCTCCCGGTGTTGTCTGCTGGTGTTTGCATATTAATATAAAGTCTTCTGAGATTAACCGCCGTGGACTTGTTAGGCATGAATCCCGCTTGGTCATCACGAATAATGTTAGATATAATCTTGTTTAACCTCCCTGCCAACACCTTCGCCAAGATTTTGACGTCAGCCTGGAGTAATGAGATCGGTCGGTATGAGTTAGGATCTGTAGCCGGTTTACCCTGCTTAAGGAGCAGGACTATACTGGCTCTGGACATAGATGTCGGCAGCCTTTGTTGGCGCTGGGCCTCGTTGAGCACCTCTAGCAACTTGGGCAGTACCTGATCTGAGTATCACTGAAAGACTTCCATCGGGAGCCCGTCATCCCCGGGGGCCTTGGATGAAGGGAACCATTTT
>BLSH010435236.1:319195-329883 GCA_018402905.1 Glandirana rugosa
GACAGGGGACCAAATGTACAACGTTCGGTGTCTAGGGCCTAAGGAAACTCGAAGCGTGAAGTAGGCATACCCGGTTAACAGAGTTCCACTCACTACTACATCTGTGTTAGATACTTGGGGTGTCCGAGGTACCGATTAGAATCGGTTTCTGTGGAATTTTATCTTTGGGTATTACGGGTCCCGGAATTGAGAGGATATTTTTCCTCATTTCAAGAGTTAGTAATGTTTAGAGAGTTTAATCTACATCATTACTAAGTTCTCTGGGTGAAGGGCAATACCAATCTCTACTCGCTTGAAGATCTTCAGGCCCAAGACGACCAAGCCGGCTTGAAGCGGGTCCGGGACAAAGTTCGGGTTCTGTCCGGACCCGAACCCGGACTTTGTCCCGAAGTTCGGCCGAACCAGCAGAACCCGGACTTCTAGAAGTTCGCTCATCTCTAACCATAACGGGAAGTGGGTCTCTTGAATCATTACTACATCTAATTTGAGAGATTTGTAATGATTGAGAACTTTACTCCTTTTTATAGGAGAGTTAAGGCCCTGGGCATTATGGGTTTCTATTTTAAGGTGTCTTTGGCTAAGATTAGCCATGGAGCCTGTGGGGTTCATAGATTGTGTCTACATCATCACTCACCTTGAGACAATTGGCCCATACGGATGAAGTGCGAAGCTCAAAGGAATCCGGGATCTGTGGCTTGCAACATGTAAACCAGGGGACAGCTATAACAAAAATAATTGTTGGGTGCTTTATCGAAAAGGAGGAGAAGAAGATATGGAAGACAAAGAAGAATAATACATGACATAAACCATTACTCCTATAGAAAGCTAAAGGGGGTGACGCCTTAGGGGTTAAAGATCCTCTCCGACCCACGATCCCTGCCCTCTCAAGAGGGAGCAAAAAAATAACAGGAAACAGGAAATAAGATACTATCTGACCCATCTAGGGCAGACAACTTATCCCAAGGAGATCCGAAGATGTCCCAGGGGTAAGTGGAGGCGCATGGAGACCTTCCCCAGCCGGGGCACCCCTCAGCCCAACTCGATAATAGAATATATCCAGAACATACAAGTATCATATGAACTTCTAAGGTCCCCATCAACCTGAGAGATAAGGTAACTCCCTGAGTTTCAGGCAGGTGGACAAGGACTCACACCCTTAATTTGAGAGCAAAAAAGATAACTGTATTCCTATTCTGATCAGAACGCTTAACTAAATTGTTCATTTGGAAGTTCAAAAAATCTGAGTATGAACCAACCCAAAAACAACTGAGTGATTAAGAACAAGGGAGAGGAGCAAAGTAGACGCAATGTCCAGGCTTTCACGTAATTACGTGAAAGGGCTTTTCCAGTACTCATGGAAAAGCATGATACAAGGAAAAGTCCCACGTGTACTAGGAAGAAAATTATGGGGGTCTATTGTCTTTAGATTTCTTGTTCTTTGACTTGTTCAAGAGTGGGGTTACCGTGCTTGCAGGAAGCGGCCTTTTCGAGTGTGATCCAGCGGGGTCAGTAAGATCCATTGGAGCTTCTTGAGAGATTAATTTAGAAGGAGTTTTTCCCCCTTCGAGAGATTTAAAAATGAGAGTGTTTTACCCTTATGAATAAATTTGACAGCGAAAGGAAAGGCCCACCAATATTTAAGATCTTTTTGTTGGAGAATTTGGAGGAGCGGTTTGAGGGCTCTCCTCTTTTGTATAGTAGTAGGCGACAAGTCCACAAAGATCCAGACTTGGTGCCCCCCTGCAGGAGTTAGTAGGGCTGGTGCAGGATGCTCTCAAAACTTCTCCTTTGATGGCATAAAAATGTGGTTTTACTATTATGTCCCTTGGAGAGCCATCTTTCCTTGGGGGACCCAAGGCTCTATGAGTAGAGTTGAGCGAACCCGAACTATAAAGTTTGGGTCCATACCAAACTTTTCGGTGTCCGGGACCTGGACCCAAACCCGGACTTTTCAAAAAAAGTCCGGGTTCCGGTTCGGGGTTCTGGTAATTTTACTAAAAGTTCTGAAAATTGCTGTAAAAAAGTCCTGGAAAGTCCTAGAGGTCTGCAAAAGGAAGGAAAATGGGGGTAAGGGTCGGACAAGTGCCCTACAAAGAAATGGGGAAGGGGAGAAGCCATATCCCTGTTCTAAAATCATCTGAAAATGTTTGATTTTTTTATGTGATTTTTTTTTAAAAATGCTTTTAAGTTATTTCCCTGTCCCCATGTCTTTGTAGGGCACTTGTCCGACCCTTACCCCCATTTTCCTTCCTTTTGCAGACCTCTAGGACTTTCCAGGACTTTTTTACAGCCATTTTAGTGCCTAAAAGTTCGGGTCCCCATTGATTTCAATGGGGTTCGGGGTCTGGGTCAAAGTTCGGGTTCTGTCCGGACCCGAACCCGGACTTTGTCCCGAAGTTCAGCCGAACCAGCAGAACCCGAACTTCAAGAGGTTCGATCAACTCTATCTATGAGCCCTGTCCAGCTCCAGCCTACTGTATGTTTAGGCACATTAGGAATCATGGTTTGAATCAGATCGTGGACTGCAGGTATGACTTCTGTGATAGATTCTGGTAAGCCCCTGATCCTGAAGTTATATTGTCTCGACCTGTTTTCGAGATCGTCGATTCTTGCTAGGGCAGTGTCCAGTTGGTCCTGCAGAACTTGTATGCTAGCTGAATTTTGGTTGGTTCTGGCAATGGTAATGTCCAATTTTTGTTCAATAGCTTCCATTCTGGATCCTAGATTGTGGAAGTCTGCTTTTATGTCCCCTGTAATTTTGGCAGCTGTATTCGCCAGACCTCTTTCTAGCAGGTTTGAAAATTTAAGGAACAAATGCGCAGTATTGAGGGGGTGATCTTGGGTTGGAGGGCTTAGATTATGGACCTCTTGCTGAATAGTTAAGATATGGCCTGCCGGAGTGACTGCAAAATCCTCCATTGTGTGGCGTGATAGCGATTCCGTGGATGCTGGGATATGGACAGGAGTTGATGTGCAGTCAGATTGGTCCCCGGTGTAAGGATGAGGATAGCTCGGGCTAGAACTGGCCTGTGCTCTAATGCTCCCTCCTGAGCTTTAGCATGTGGATGGGCCCAAGCAGTGGCCATAACAGAGAAGTCGGCCAGGTCAGCCTCTTTGAATTGTTGTGCGAGCGACCACCTAACAGTTGATCCCTGCATTCAGGGTGGTATTGGAGCCCTCGGATTTGTGTCGCTCCGTGAGCTGTTACCCAAGAGCTGTTTTGGAAGAGTTATTCCTTTTGTTTTTTCCCTTTTGGGGTGGTGGGGGGATTTCCCCTGTCTCTTTATAAAGCTAAAATTCTGGGCCTTACCGCCAAAGGAGTCCCTGTATCGTGTTGCTCATTCCCTGGACCAGTCCCAGTGATCCTGGGGGACTGAATCTCCCTTCTGCTGAGTGTCCTGGGAAGCTTCACTGGCTTTCTGATGTAAAGGGTGCTTGTTAGGCCGCACCGGTGGCCATCTTGGTACACCCAGCGGCTATTATAACGGCTGATGGAAGGTAGGAGGTACCTGGTAATATCCGGCTTTGTGTTTTCCCTTGAGCTAGGAAGTCACCGCTGTGCCGGACCTAAGGTATCTGTGGTTGCAGGGGGTCTTGGGGGGCTTAGTTGTCCATGTTCTGGTGCTCCTGGTACACTGTGGCTAGAGAAGGTGGAAGTGAGGTGAGCATATATTGAGACTGGTAGAGGGAGGTGCTTGCATCACCGGGGATTATTACATATCATTGTCACACTGAGGACTTCTCCATATTTTCTCTTCAGATGCATACTTAACCCTTAATGGACTTCATTTTTCTTTTTTTATCACAGCAATTTTTGTCACATTTGTATATATATATATTAATTTGTTTGCACTGTGCACTTTATATTTTATATGTATGTATTTTAGCACTTTGCACTTGAATGATTACTTGCACAGGAAGATTATGTACTGCTGAGTGAATAATGGGATAGATTCACTTTTGTGATTTTGTTTATTGTGATTTTGCACTATATTGATTATTTGTACATGATATGCCATTAATGGTTACTAATTAGTTTTGTTGCGCTTCACTAATTTATATTATTATCAGTTTGAGGATTTTTCTTGGGGGTACCATTAAGTGTTAAGCTGCAACCTGTATGTTTTCTTAGCTTTAATTGGTACATAGTAGCGCAGTTCAATAATTAATTTTAGTTACCTGATATCGATTTCCTAAATAATACTATCTCTACCCTCACAGTGAGTTAACTCGGCATCCGAAAATGGCACCATCTGACTACTCATATGCCCAGTGAACCCCAAGTTTAGTTCATTACTGTTAAGATAGTCCAGGAAGTTATCCAGCACAACATTCCGTATACTAAAAGCTAAGATAAGATCATCAATGCAGCGACTGAAAAACTTTATTTTAGACTTAAAGGGGTTTCTGTTTCCATAGATGTAAACCCTCTCCCACCAAGCCATGTAAAGGTTTGCGAGGGAGGGTGAAAATCTGGCGCCCATAGACGCTCCACATTATTGGCGATAGTACACCCCATCGAACTGGAAAAAATTGTGTGAAAGGAGGTACCCCAGACAATCCAGAATGTGCTCCCTTTGTTCATATGGTAGTCTGCTATATCTGTCTGGATACCAAACAACAGCATTCACACCCTTGCTATGGGGTATGCATGAGTATAGACTGGGGACATCACATGTTACCCAAACATAGTGGGTCTGCCACTGAAATGATTCCATAAGGCCTGATAATTGCTTGGTGTCTCTCAGCTAGCTGGGTCATTTTCCAACCAAAGGTTGGAGCTAGGCACCCCACCACTGACCCAGTCTTTCATTTAAGGCGCCTACACCAGAAATGATTGGTCTGCCCACAAGAGGATCTAGCCCCTTGTGGGTCTTAGGAAGGCGATAAAAGACTGCCATAATGGGTGATTGGGAGACCAATTTTCACTCTCTTCCTTGCTGAAAACTCCTATCTTAATCCCTCTCTGGATTAAACGGTCTAATCTTTCTTTGTAGATATTAGTGGGGTTGCTTTTTATTTTTACATTGCTATAGCTGTCCAATAGTTGTCTTAGGGCCTCTTCTCTGTATGTTGAGGCATCATGTAACACAACCAACCCCCCCTTATGTGAATTTTTAATTACAATATTAGCATCACTACTCAATTTCTGGACTCGTGCTCTTTGGCCGAAAGGTTGTCGCCCTGGATGACTCCACATGTGGATACCTCCACATGTGGATACCTGGGACATCAACTTAATCAAATTGCATTCAATCATTCTCTGGAACTCATCCATTGCTTTGCCTTGTGAGGTAATTGGATAGAAATCTGACTTTACAGCTCACGGGTCCAGCAACGGTGGTGCCTTCTTCTTTAGGCTGGGTTCACACTATTGTGACTTGGATGCAGGTTTCCTGCATCAAATTTACAATAGCAGGAGATTGTGACTGGCTCTCTATGGAGCCAGTTCACACATTTCTGGAGTGGCTCTGGTGTGAATTTGCACGTGGTCCTGTGCGTATTTTGGTCCGTTTCAGGTCCGAACTCAGCCCAAATTTCAGAATTCAAAATTCAGCGCACCGGACCCCTGCTGTAAGCCGCTGTGCAGTGTGAACCCAGCCTGAATCCTACTTGACTCTACCATCAGATCTTCCAAATCAATGATACCACACTAATCTACAAAATCTGGGGTCCAGCCCTGTGGTGTGACAGCCTCAACCTCCTCCCTAACGGTTACTAAATCTGAAGCCTCAGAGTAATAATGCTTGCGTAAAGCTATAGCTCTAACAAATTTATTGACATCCAGTAATGTATCAAAAAAGATTAAAATGTCTTTTTGGGCAAAAGTTCAGCCCTTTAGACAGCAAAGCAATATCCTCTATGGTTAAGTCTCAAGGCATTTGTCGTCTGTTTCTTTTGCCACCTCGTCTGTATTTTTTTTGTACGATTATGCTTTTTATTTTTGTTGGCACTTCCATTTTTGTTCCCGTTTAAACATGGCTCCATCACTGGGCTTAGAGGAATCTTCTCCAGACGTGACCCATGTGCGATCAAAAGTGTCCTTCTCTGTGTCTGAGAAACTCTCTTCCCACCTATATCTGTGTAAATCTTTGTGGTTTCCTCATATGTATACGGAACCAATCTCATAATCTCTTTTATCCCGCATTCATTTCTCTTTCTTGATAGCTATCGTTTCGTTCTCCTTTTTATCTAGCTTGTTATTCATGAATAAATAAGTATCAAAAATATATCATCTCCATTTTTGCAATATTTACATTATACAGTTTATCACAATTCCTATCTACAATCCCTGCATCTATCTACATGCAGCATACTGTACATTTGCTGGGTCGGAGCCCCTCCCCCTAAAGGGAAGCCCTTCACCCGCCTAGTTAGCAACAGTTGGCGTTTGACTTGACTCTTGACGGATATAGATGAACAGCCGTTCCATCAGGAATCCTAAGAGAAGGGAAACACAACTATTTACACTAACTAACTGAACCAACCATCTATCAGGAAGGGGTTACGAGCCTCCTAATAGAAACATAACAACTTTCAACACAGTCCTTGACCTGCCTGCTCTGCCAGTGAGGGGTTAGAGATTTACAGCAGAGCAGAAAAGAAAAGCATTATTGAAAGATTATTTAAAGTTCCTGGTGGGAGGAGCCCCTCCCAGGTTGCAGGCTTCAAAGAAAAAAACACAAACAGAGCAAACTTTACCCAAGTGTCCGTCCAGTGGGCAAGTCCATTCCACAGATGCACAGGGTAGCAGGCTTGTTCGACCTGCAGTTCAGGGGAACGTGCACACTCCTCTACTCCTCCGGCAGTCTTTGGAATGTGCTGCATAATCTGTACTACCTCACAGTTCTACACATAATAATGAGGATCAGGCAATCTCTCCCGCTTGTCCACATCTCCCTGAACAGAAATTGAATAGCTCCTTGCAGGCTGATTGGGCTTCACAATCATCACACAATCCTTCTTGATGGTCAGCCCAAGGCTCCATTCCTTCTTCAATTCCAATAATCTTTGCCAGGAGCTGCACTCAGGACCCCACAAAGGTTTGGGTATGTGAAGGTAGTCCCATGTAATTTTGTCTTCCCACTCCCCCCTTGAGCTCTCGACGATCTCCATGACATGGGGTGGGACGTAGGGGTAGTCCAGGCCCCACTACAGAGTGACCCTGTGTTAGACCTCCCACTGATACTTGGAAAGCCTTGGCAATTTGACTCGATTCCCTTTCCCAGGCTTAACTTGGGTAGCAGGGGATTCCACTACCATCTGCCAGTATATGGGTGCTCTGGTCTGGGTGGTGGAAGGCCTGTTTAGGAAAGTCTGATAGAGAGAACTGGGGGTATCTGTTGCTGAACTGGTATCCTGAGAGGGCTCCTTCTCATCCTCATCCGAGAAGTAGAGGGCCGATGAACCTTCAGCTTCATCCTCATCTGACCCCTCACTATGAGATCACCATTCCGCTAGATGCTCAAGGAACCCAAATTCCACTAACAGTCTGGGTGACCCCCAGTCTATGGCCCTTTGCTCCGCATCCTCCTCCGGCTCAACAGGGGGCACCTCCCCCTCAACCACTCACCGGCCTAATAGGGATGCCTGCAGGTGGAGACACAGCTGGCAATTCAGGGACCCCAGGCTCCCGCTCAATAGTACTTACGGTTCCCGAGTCCCCGACCAGGCTGTAGGCCTCAATAGTCTTTCCTTTCCCTTCATCCTTGATTTTCATGGGGGAGTCGCTAGGCCGCAACGCCCGATCCGGCCTTCCGTGGCTGCAGACGGCAAAGCCCTGATTGCAGGTCCACCGAGTAATATTGTGGCTCCTGCTCTGTAGATACCCACCAGGTGAGTGGAGCGTCACAATGGCCACACCGGGCCCAGGCAGCAACGTCCCTGGTGAGCATCTGGCAGTCCGGGCAGATGAGGCACAGCCGCTTCATCCCATCGATGACTCCCAGGGTGATTCCCCCGCATGACTCCAACCGGACCCCATGTCCACCAGGGTCCATTCCGGGCGGTTCGACAGCCAGGTCAGTGCTGGTACAAGTCTCAGACATTCTGCCATCTCTCTCCACATGATGACTGATGCTAGATGCGGGCGCGTAGCTTCTTCCAGGGCGTGGCGCCGCCCCCAGGTTTCCAGACGCATTGGCGCCAAATGTCCTGATAAGCAGGTGTGCTGTGTGTCACAATGCTGTAACCCTTGTGTGAAGGACAGAACTTTACAGACACTCTGATGCCAGCCGGACTTGTCCAGACTTGTTGACTCTGACAGTAATGGCCGGTGGCAACAATAAATGGTAGTATCCACTGTTCTGCTGGAAGGCACACCTCAAACACAGTCTCTTCCCTTAGCAACAAGAACAGTCTCAGGCATACTTTACTGTTTGCCAGAATTTGAGCAGTCATTTGCAAAGTACTTGTAATGTCCAGCTTTAGCAGAACACTGGACAAATTTGTAATCCATGGGCGCGTTTGCCCGCCGTAGTTGCCACGGACAATGACACATGGTACAAGTCACTGAATTGCAGGATAAGTATTTTATAAGTGTCCGTCCCCAGTTTTGCTTTGAGGCGGCTGAGTAGCAGGCAGCAGTACTGTTGGTGGGTCCCGCTGATTACTATAGACAGCGGCACACTTATGTAGCAGAGTTCATGGGCAGAGCACACAGTCCTTATTCCAGTTAAATCCACATTGACAATAAAACAGCTCACACATTCCCCTGGCGCAGTTCTCTTGTGGTTGCTATGAGCAAAATTGTAAACCACACAGTCAATAAGGACGAAGTGGTGGTTACCTCATCACCAAATATTGAGAACAAAAAGAGCTACCCCCTGAGTGGGAGTTTAAATAGGTAAACCAAACCACATGTATAAAAATATATATTTATTTCATCTATATAAAAAGAAATAATTGTCACTCACAAGAGGGACCAATATTCATACAAACATGACAAGTAGTGTAAACAATGAGAGTCAGCGTATAAAAATTGATACAGATACAGTTCACCAATGGTGCATTCACATGTAGTTCAAAGATGAAATTACGAAACGAGTATTTCCGTTGTCCGAAGGTGTATTTCGGTACCCAACATATATGTTTCGGGTTAGGAAACAAGCCTTTCATCAGGGGTAAGTTCTTCTCTGTCCTAGTGACTTCTGTGCACAGAAGCACAGTGGCTAGGTATGCAAGTCCAACAGGGACAGGTATCATGTCACTACCAGATGGACAAAGGAATTATGGCGAAGGGCGAACAGTTGCTGGAGCTTCATATATAATCATATATGTGTTTCAGTATCGGCTTAAGGCCCTAGGATGTCTCATGAAGGAAGGTGGTATAAAGAAAAAAAGGGGAGCATCATGATCGACGTCAAAAAGGACCGAGGGGATCTGCCAGACTAGCCCCACCAGGTCCGCCGTCTGCCCAGGTAGTGTCTCCATGTGGTTGCTATGAGCGACAACTGACAGCCTTGCAGGTAATCCCGGAAAATGAGCCCACAAATGTAGCCATGTGCTCCCTTGGGAGTAGCTAGTAGTTGTGGTTCACCTTATAGCTGCCCTCAATCACACCATATTTCACACATTCGTAGACACTGACCAAACCACAAATACACTGCTGAGGATTTTACACAGCTCATCGAATTCATACTCACACACAACTACTTCACTTTCAACAATGACATCTATCTCCAGTGTATGGGTACTGCTATGGGAAGTAAAATGGCACCCCAATATGCAAATTTATTTATGGCTGACCTGGAGGAAAAATTCCTGAACGGCATACAACATAAGCCATACAGATATTATCGTTATATTGATGATATATTTATAATATGGACTGAAGGTGAAGAAAATTAAAAAAGTTTGGCTCATTGATCAACACCTTTCACCCATCTATCAAACTAAAAATGGATTATTCAAACACACATGTCAACTTCCTAGACACTACAGTATACATCAGGGATGACAAGCTTCACACTTCGATATACAGAAAACCGACTGACCGATGCAGCTATCTCCATAGTTCCAGTTTTCACCCCCAACACACTAAACGGCCATCACACACAGCCAGGCCATCAGATACCACCGAATTCCATAATAAAGGGTACAAAGACAAATCCATAAACAACAGCATAAACACAGCCTTGAAAACCCAAAGAGAAAATATCCTCCAATACAAAGAGAAAAAAACAAATAACCGTGTCCCTCTAGTCACTACATACAACCCAGCACTAGAAGGGATAAAAAAGATAATCAAAGATTTACAACTAGAGTTGAGCGAACCCGGACTGTAAAGTTCGGGTCCGTACCGAACTTTGGGGTGTCCGGGACCCGGACCCGGACCCGGACTTTTCAAAAAAAGTCCGGGTTCGGGTCCGGTGTTCTGGTAATTTTAATGAAAAATCTTAAAAATGCTGTAAAAAAGCCCAGGAAGGTCCTAGAGGTCTGCAAAAGGAAGGAAAATGTGGGTAAGGGTGGGACAAGTGTCCTACAAAGAAATGGGGACAGGGAAATAACTTTAAATATTTTTAAAAAAATAAAAACATAAAAATGCAAAAATGGAGATCATCTTCAAAATGGGTCTGAAAAGTATTAATTAACATTAGAGGCCATAGAACTGTTCTAAAATCATCTTCAAACTGTGTCCAAAAAGTATAAATAAGCCCGGAGTACCCATATCCTGTCTCTTATACACA
>BLSH010435236.1:338114-358737 GCA_018402905.1 Glandirana rugosa
AACACCCACTTTTCATTTACTACATAGAATCCGCCCCCCACAACCACTACTGCCACTGAGCCCAAGGGGGCACTCAGGAGGATGTAAGGGGGCACTCTGCAGGTACTGTTTATATGTACCTCCAAAGTGCTCCCTTACAAACTTCAAAATGCCCCCTAGTAATAGTAAGGTCAGTGGCAGAACTACCAGGGTCTCAAAGGTCACACTTGCAACTGGGTCCTGGTGTTCCACCACCATGTGGGGGCCTCAAGACGGCAGGAGGGGCCTACTGCAGAACATGAGAAAGGGCCCCTGGGATGGGGTCGGGGGGCCTTCATGGTTCTTGCACGGGGGCCCTGAAGGTTGCAGTTAAGCCTGTTCTTAGGCCCATATACATATTCCAACAAGTGCTCTCTCTCCTTCTCTTTCAGCCTAAGATACATCATTTACTTTTCACCCACAAGAAGCACATGGTATATGACAGACATGCATCTCTGAGCTTATCACATTTTCCTAGAAATAAACAAGTTTTTCTAGGTTTTAATTTATTTCTTGCATTTTTGTTTAGCTTACATAGAACTGTTCTATTTATTTAACTTTTTGTACATATTTTGTATTTTAATGCCTTTTTCTGATAAAATAAAATCACACCTTGTTTGAAATCATCAGCCAGCTCATCACACTTATAATGTATTCTCCAAGACATTTTTTTATAAGTGCTACAAAATTCTACATAAAAGTGATTGTAAAGTCTTGTTTTTTTTATTAAAAATAATAAACATGTGTGGCATGGGGGTCTTTAGCTCTCGTGGTAGGTGCGTTTTCAGTGAGTCCGCGTCAGCCAGGATCTCTGTTTGAGGGCATGGTAGCCCATGTTTATTTAAAAGAACATTCAAAATGTCAATCAAAAGGGTTTCCCTTGCAGGGGTTGCCACCATCAACATCCAGAATCATAAACTCAGCCTCCTGGCTAGTAAGTGATCAGTAGCCCTCCTGGCTAGTAAGCGATCAGTAGCCCTCCTGGCTAGTAAGCGATCAGTAGCCCTCACACCTGCCTCCTCACAGATGTGGATCCCAAGACTGCCTCCTGCAATCTTAGGCCCCTGGAGACCGCCTGTCTCCCCAATGTGTGTGATCCAGAAGCCTGATCCTGACTGCTCTTAACAGGCCCCCACCCATCTGGACGATCAGTGTCCTGGTAGGTCACAAAACCCACACCCAGGGATGGGGATTTCATCCCACCCGGCAGGGCAGATCCTAGGGTCACAGACGCCTGGGTGCAGAAATATTTATGGCGCCCCCATATGGGCGTGGTTATCTTGCTAACTCCTCCCCTTTACAAATATTTCCATAGCAGTGACCTAAACACAGAGACGCTGCCCTAAGGAGTCTGTTACCCCAATATCCTCCCACAATCTCTTAACAATAAACAATGGTCAGAGACTGCGGACATAGTACAGGAGATGGTCAGAGACTGCAGACATAGTACAGGAGATGGTCAGAGACTGCAGAAATGATACAGGAGATGGTCAGAGACTGCAGGAGATGGTTAGAGACTGCAGAAATGATACAGGAGATGGTCAGAGACTGCAGACATGATACAGGAGATGGTCAGAGACTGCAGGAGATGGTTAGAGACTGCAGAAATGATACAGGTGATAGTCAGAGACTGCAGACATGATACAGGAGATGGTCAGAGACTGCAGACATGATACAGGAGATGGCCAAAGACTGCAGGCATGATATAGGAGATGGTCAGAGACTGCAGGCATGATACAGGAGATGGTCAGAGACTGCAGGCATGATACAGGAGATGGTCAGAGACTGCAGAAATGATACAGGAGATGGACAGAGACTACAGGAGATGGTTAAAGACTGCAGTAATGATACAGGAGATGGTCAGAGACTGCAGACATGATACAGGAGATGGTCAGAGACTGCAGACATGATACAGGAGATGGTCAGAGACTGCAGGCATGATACAGGAGATGGTCAGAGACTGCAGGCATGATACAGGAGATGGTCATAGACTGCAGGCATGATACAAGAGATGTTCAGAGACTGCAGAAATGATACAGGAGATGGTCAGAGACTGCAGGAGATGGTTAGAGACTGCAGAAATGATACAGGAGATGGTCAGAGACTGCAGACATGATACAGGAGATGGTCAGAGACTCCAGACATGATACAGGAGATGGTCAGAGACTGCAGACATAATACAGGAGATGGTCAGAGACTGCAGGCATGATACAGGAGATGGTCAGAAAGTGCAGACATGATAAAGTAGATGGTCAGGGACTGCAGAAATGATACAACAAATAGACAGAGACTGCAGCAATGATACAGCTGATGGTCAGAGACTGCAGAAATTATACAGGAGATGGTCGGAGACTGCAAACATGATACAAGAGATAGGCAGAGACTGCAGAAATGATACTGCTGATGGTCAGAGACTGCAAACATGATAAAGCAGATGTCAGATACTGCAGAAATGATACCGCTGATGGTCAGAGACTGATCAGTGCCACCTCATTAATGTAGCCTATCAGTGCTACTTCATCAGTGCTCATCAGTGCCACCTAATTAGTGCCACCTAATTAGTGCCACCTCATCAGTGCATGCCAGTACTGCCTCATCAGTGCCACCTCATCAGTACCATCAGTGCCTACCAGTGCCACCTTGTCAGTGCCTACCAGTGCCACCTCATCAGTGCCTACCAGTGCCATCTCATAGGTGCCACCTCATCAGTGCCTACCAGTGCCATCTCATCAGTGCCCATCAGTGCCACCTCATCAGTGCATACCAGTGTCACCTATTCAGTGCCAGCACATCAGTGTCTACCAGTGCCGCCTCATAGGTGCCACCTCATCGGTGCCTACCAGTGCCATCTCATCAGTGCCACTTCATCAGTGCCCATCAGTGCCACCTCATCAGTGCATATCAGTGCCATCTCATCAGTGCCACCTCATCAGTGCCCATCAGTGCCACTTCATCAGTGCATACCAGTGCCACCTCATCAGTGCATACCAGTGCCACCTCATCAGTGCATATCAGTGCAAACCAGTGCCACCTCATCAGTGCATACCAGTGCCACCTCATCAGTGCATATCAGTGCAGTCTATCAGTGCCATCTCATCAGTGCCAGCACATCAGTGCCACCTCATCAGTGTCAGCACATCAGTGTCAGCACATCAGTGCCATCTCATCAGTGCCAGCACATCAGTGCAGTCTATCAGTGCCATCTCATCAGTGCCAGCACATTATCAGTGCCACCTCATCAGTGCCAGCACATCAGTGCAGTCTATTAGTGTCACCTAATGAGTACCCATGTGTGAAAAATGTGAGATCAGAAACTCACCTCCTCATTGTGGCCATTACACTTTGTCCATTCATTTTTAAGGCAATCCCGCCCCTCCTCTGGACTACATCTCCCATAATTCTTTGCAGTACAGGAGGGAAGGGGAGGGAGGAACACTCTGCTCTGTTTCCCTCCCCTAACCTCTGTACTGCCAGGAGAGTGAAGGGAGGAGGGAGCAGACATAGGAGGAGAGGGGAGGGACGCTGGGAAAGAGTAGAGCATACAAGAGTCTTTATGACAGAGGCAGGGGGCGGGCAGCTTCACGGAGGGCGGCGGCCATGAGATGAGAAGAGCCTTCTCTATCCAGTGAATGAACTCAGAGGAGGAGCGGCTTCAGCCTGTGTGCTGCTTGTAGCATCGCCGCTCCTCCTCTGAGTATCATTCACAGGACAGAGCGGGCTCTTCTCATCTCACGGCCATCGCCCTCCGGGAAGCTGCTCAGCAGGGATCAGCACTGCGAAAGTGGAGAGAAGGGAGAACTCTTACAGTTTGGTGCCCCCCAACCCGCGGCGCCTGGGTGCAGTGCACCCCGGGCACCCGCCCAGGATCGGCCCTGCCACCCGGGCTCCGGATCCCGAAGTGGACTTTAAACAATACCGAGGAAACTGAAAAGCCAGTTTCCTCTTAAATGCGCAATTCATCTGGAGCCCCTCAGCCTGCCAAATTGAGAATCCTGGGCCACCCCTACCATCTAAACCCTGGCAGGGCAACGCTCTGCCACACATGTCATAATAACCTCCTCTTTGCACAGAGCAGACAAGATCCTCCTTTTCTCGGGTCCCAGCTATTCAGACACGGAGCTGCGGCCTGGCCGTCTTTCTATTCTCATTGGCTGACTTTGATTGACTGCAGTGGGAGCCAATGGCGCGGTGATGCTGTCTAAGCAAACGAGGAGGGGAGTTCCAGGCAGCCGAGACAATCCTACAACATTGTGGATCTAGGGGGACCTCATGTACTTATAAGGGGGGCTGAGGGGGCTGCTGCTCACAGAAGACTTTTTATCTTAATGCATAGAATGCATTAAGATAAAAAAACTTCTGACTTTACATCTCCTTTAATACTCCTTTTAGCTTTATTAAATGGTTTGTCACACTAACACAGCCTTGCCTCTTTTTTTATACATTTAATATATTGTGTTTGTGTGTTCTAAAATTAACTTTAGGGTATCTTTTACTGAAAAGTTGTTCTTGACAAACATTTGCGCTAAAATTGTGTGACATAAAAAATTAGAGCTACAACTATTTTATTCCCCATTGCTTCTGTTTTTAGAAAATATTTAAAGGATAAGTTCACTTTAAATAAATATATATACAGTCAGGTCCATAAATATTGGGACATTGACACAATTCTAATCTTTTTGGCTCTATACACCACAATGGATTTGAAATGAAACAAACAAGATGTGCTTTAACTGCAGACTTTCAGCTTTAATATGAGGGTATTTACATCCAAATCAGGTGAACGGTGTAGGAATTATAACAGTTTGTATATGTGCCTCCCACTTTTTAAGGGACCAAAAGTAATGGGACAATTGGCTGCTCAATTGTTCCATGGCCAGGTATGTGGTATTCCCTCATTATACCATTTACAAGGAGTAGATAAAAGGTCCAGAGTTCATTTCAAGTGTGCTATTTGCATTTGGAATGTGTTGTTGTCAACTCTCAATATGAGATCCAAAGAGCTGTCACTATCAGTGAAGCAAGCCATCGTTAGGTTGAAAAAAACAAAACAAACCCATCAGAGAGATAGCAAAAACATTAGGTGTGGCCAAATCAACTGTTTGGAACATCCTTAAAAAGAAATAACGCACCGGTGAGCTCAGCAACACGAAAAGACCCGGAAGACCACGGAAAACAACTGTGGTGGATGACCAAATAATTCTTTCCCTGGTGAAGAAAACACCCTTCACAACAGTTGGCCAGATCAAGAACACTCCCCAGGAGGTAGGTGTATGTGTGTCAAAGTCAACAATCAAGAGAAGACTTCACCAGAGTGAATACAGAGGGTTCACCACAAGATGTAAACCATTGGTGAGCCTCAAAAACAGGAAGGCCAGATTAGAGTTTGCCAAACAACATCTAAAAAAGCCTTCACAGTTCTGGAACATCATCCTATGGACAGATGAGACCAACATCAACTTGTACCAGAGTGATGGGAAGAGAAGAGTGCGGAGAAGGAAAGGAACTGCTCATGATCCAAAGCATGCCACCTGATCAGTGAAGCATGGTGGTAGTAGTGTCATGGCGTGGGCATGTATGGCTGCCAATGGAACTGGTCCTCTTGTATTTATTGATTATGTGACTGCTGACAAAAGCAGCAGGATGAATTCTGAAGTGTTTCGGGCAATATTATCTGCTCATATTCAGCCAAATGCTTCAGAACTCATTGGACCGCGCTTCACAGAGCAGATGGACAATGACCCGAAGCATACTGCGAAAGCAACCAAAGAGTTTTTTAAGGGAAAGAAGTGGAATGTTATGCAATGGCCAAGTCAATCACCTGACCTGAATATGATTGAGCACGCATTTCACTTGTTGAAGACAAAACTGAAGGGAAAATGCCCCAAGAACAAGCAGGAACTGAAGACAGTTGCAGTAGAGACCTGACATAGCATCACTGGGGATGAAACCCAGCATCTGGTGATGTCTATGCGTTCCAGACTTCAGGCTGTAATTGACTGCAAAGGATTTGCAACCGAGTATTAAAAAGTGAAAGTTTGATTTATGATTGTTAATCTGTCCCATTACTTTTGGTCCCTTAAAAAGTGGGAGGCACATATACAAACTGTTGTAATTCCTACACTGTTCATCTGATTTGGATGTAAATACCCTCAAATTAAAGCTGAAAGTCTGCAGTTAACGCACCTTGTTTGTTTCATTTCAAATCCATTGTGGTGGTGTATAGAGCCAAAAAGATTAGAATTGTGTTGATGTCCCAATATTTATGGACCTGCCTGTATATATACAGTATCTCACAAAAGTGAGTACACCCCTCACATTTGTGTAAATATTTTATTCTATCTTTTCATGTGACAACACTGAAGAAATTACACTTTGCTACAATGTAAAGTAGTGAGTGTACAGCTTGTATAACAGTATAAATTTACTGTCCCCTCAAAATAACTCAACACACAGCCATTAATGTCTAAACCGCTGGCAACAAAAGTGAGTACACCCCTAAGTGAAAATGTCTAAATTGGGCCTAATTAGCCATTTTCCCTCCCCAATGTCATTTGGCTCATTAGTGTTACAAGGTCTTAGGTATGAATGGGAAGCAGGTGTGTTAAATTTGGTGTTATCACTCTCACTCTTTCATACTGGTCACTGGAAGTTCAATATGGCCCCTCATGGCAAAAAAACTCTCTGAGGTTCTGATAAAAAGAATTATTGCTCTACATAAAGATAACCTAGGCAATAAGAAGATTGCAAAGCCTCTGAAACTGAGCTGCAGCAAGGTGGCCAAGACCATACAGAGGTTTAACAGGACAGGCTTCACTCAGAACAGGCTTCACCATGGTTGACCAAAGAAGTTGAGTGCACATGCTCAGCGTCATATCCAGAGGTTGTCTTTGGGAAATAGACATATAAAGAAGCTTAGGGTAAAGGTGATGGCCTGGCCAAACATGTCTCCAGACCTAAACCCTATTGAGCATCTGTGGGGCATCCTCAAATAGAAGGTGACCAGCTCAGTGATGTCATCACGGAGGAGTGGAAGAGGACTCCAGTGGCAACCTGTGAAGCTCTGGTGAACTCCATGCCAAAGAGGGTTAAGGCAGTGTTGGAAAATAATGGTGGCCACACAAAATATTGACACTTTGGGCCCAATTTGGACATTTTCACTTAGGAGTGTACTCACTTTTGTTGCCAGCGGTTCAGACATTAATGGATGTGTGTTGAGTTATTTTGAGGGGGCAGCAAATTTACACTGTTATACAAGCTGTACACTCACTACTTTACATTGTAGCAAAGTGTCATTTCTTCAGTGTTGTCACATGAAAAGATAGAATAAATTATTTACAAAAATGTGAGGGATGTACTCACTTTTGTGAGATACTGTGTATATATAAATATATATTAAATGTACATCTTTTTCCAAGTTAAAAAAATGTGCATTTATTCGTTTTTTTACTCTGCAGCCTGAAAGGTAGCCTGCAATCACGGTGCAGTGTCAGGCTCCTGCAGACTCAGTCAGCGGTCTCCACATACCTCCCATTAAGGCAGACAGTTACTGAATTGCAGGAAGATCAATGAACTACAAAAACGATCCAGTGCCCTTGTAGTTCATTGTGAACTACAAGCCATCGGCCATGGTGGATGACAATACTTGTAGTTCATTCATTCACATAACTCTGTAAGTAAATAACAGCGGGTGAGGGGAGACAATCCCCCGTCCGCTGTTGTGGGAAAGGGGGAATCTGGGGGAGAGGAGGCAGCAGCTAGAACATGTTACATGTTACATTGTAAATATGGCTGGAACATGTAACATGTTCCAAATGTTCACTTATCCCAAATGCGAAATTATATACTTTAATGCTTTGGGGTTTTAACTAATCTTCAGACCTAAAATGATTTGGTAAACAGGTGTGGCAGAATGGCTCAGGCAGTTTAAGGGTTCAGGTGAACTGAGTGTATGTAGTTTGTTCACAGTTGTAGTTTGAATGGAATGCATTAGTAGCTTACTTAATTTGTTGTCTGAAATTACACTTTAAAGCGACCCTTTCAGGGGGTTAACAAAATCACAAGTGAATGAAACAGCCTTATACATACCTGTCAGTTGGCCCATTTACTAAAACCTCATTCAGTAGGAGAACTCCAGGTGCCAATCTAATTTGACTCCTCAGGCTGGTGGAATAGCTGGTCCACCCATTGATGCTGTGGTCCCTCCTGCTCACCCCCAGTCACTACAGTTCACAATGGTGACATAGGGATCATCAGAGGACCCACAGTGAAGGACACACCATTCCACACATCTGGAAGTATGGAGTTGGATCAGTACGGGGAGCTCTGATACAGAATGAAGTTTTAACAAATAGGCCGATGGACAATTATGTATAAAGCTGTTTCATTCACAGATTAGCTCCTTTGTGATTTTATAGACCCCTTGACAGGATAGCTTTAATACTAATTTCTGTGTGACACCTTTTGTAGCCTGGGACACCACAATAGTCAGAAATGCCTTTGATGTGACGAGACGTCTTCCCTATGCTCTTCATATGACAGCTATTCAGAAGAAGTGCAACTATAAATGTTTCAGGAGCTTATCAAAAGAACAGTAAAGCTGTTAAAGTGGAATTATATCTAAAAAAACAAAAAATAAAAATTCTGACATGTAGGATTTTTATGACAGAAAAGGGCATATTGATTTCTTCAGTCATAACTGCTTCTCCATGCCTGAAAGCATTTGTGTTCACTGAGCCACGCATGCAAAGCTCAGCATATGTTTACATCTGCATGCACAGGAGTGCCAGCATTGCAGCCCTGCCAAGCAAGTGATGGAAGAGTCTGAACCTGGAAGGAAGACTTGGAGAAGATGACACCACTTGTGACCAATGGAATTGCTAACACCACAGCTCTGGTGGGAATCACTAGTCAGGTAATAAGTCCACATCATCCAATAAATCTGTGATGATGTACTCAGTGATAAACATAATAACCACATTTGAAAAACAAATCTCAGGAATATGTCAAATTCTTAACACAATATAAACAAATAATAACAGTTGTGAAAATAAATAGTCCTGATAACAGTCCATGAAAGCGCAAATGTGCAAAAAAGTGTCATAAAGTGACCAAATGTGCCATCAAAATAAAGTGACTATAGTTCTAATAAATGACAAAGTGCTCCACTGTGCTCCAAAATGGTCCCCAGTGCTCGGTGACAAACCCCTCATGTAGCCCCACTCTCCAAAAATAATGGACCCAAGCTTTTCAGTCTAGGGGTCAAACAGGCTGGATACTGGTGGTGGAAGGATCATGGATCCTCAGCATAGACAGAAGTAGGCGTCAGAATGCAGGGTGACCAGATATTCCCACTCCAATATTCTCAAGAGGACAGAAAAAGCCTCACAGTGAAGTACTGTATAAAATTATTTTTATTGCACCAAACAAAAAGCTACTTACAAGAAAGAACGGGACAAAGAGCATAAAATTCAATGGCGTCCACACAGCGTGCGTCCACCATGGGCGGAAGTGACGTCTTTGGTTGCGAAGGACTGGAAATGGCGTTAATGCGTTTCGCTCCTCCCATAGAGCGTCATCACGGACTGTTTTTTGTTTGGCGCAATAAAAAGAATTTCATACAGTACTTCACTATCAGGCTTTTTCTGTCTCCTTGAGATTATTGGAGTGGGAATATCTGGTCACCCCGCATTCTGACGCCTACTTCTGCCTATGCTGAGGATCCACGATCCTGCCACCACCAGTATCCAGCCTGTTTGACCCCTAGATTGACCTGGGGGTCCATCATCTCTGGTGAGTGGGGCTACATGAGGGGTTTGTCACCGAGCACTGCAGACCCTTTTGGAGCACAGTGGAGCACTTTGTTATTTATTAGCACTACAGTCACTTTATTTTGATGGAACATTTGGTCACTTTATGACACTTTTTTGCACATTTGCGCTTTTATGGACTGTTATCAGGACTATTTATTTTCACAATTGAGTTATTATTTGCTTATATTGTGTTACCAATTTGACATATTTCTGAGATTTGTTTTTCATATGTGGTTATTATGTTTATCACTGAGTACATCAACACAGATTTATTTGATGTGGACTTATGACTAGAGGGGTTGGCACTGCATTATTTGTATTCTATATTCCACTCAGGTCCTTAGGGGCTTGCAGGCAGCAGCAACCCCCCTCCTCATGAGAACTTATTTAGTTCCTTTTTTTCAAGTTTTTGTTTACACACTTTCATTTCTAGCGTGGATTGGTTGTGCATTGACTAGCCAGGTAAGCCCCCCATGTTAATGCATACTAGCACATTATGGCTAAAAACTCCTGGGGCCCATTTCAATGTATTAGTGTAGAGGTTTATTTCTGCCTTAATGTTCAGAGAGACATGTCCACATGTTGAATGCTGGTTATATTTTTTCTTCAATATTTGTCAAAGACTAGAGTCTCACCAATCACTACACAGGTATATTGATCAGGTATATTGATTAAATATTTCACTATTTACAAAGCTTTGATTTTAGCTTGGTTTCACTGAGATGCCTCCACTTCCATTTTTTTCTGTAAAGCAGTTAATGTACATGCTGTTAGTTATCTTGTTACATTGTGCCTCTCTTGCACAGTAATATGTTCCGGATTCTTCAAGTTTCATTCCAGTGAGTTTTAAAAACACTTCTCCTGTATTTGTGTTTCTGGACAGAGTCCCCCGTCCCTGAACAGAGCTGGCATAATAAGTGTTAGCATTATAACATATTCTCCCCAACCACACCGTCTGTTTCCTGTCAGATTGTCGGACCCAGCTCACACAATACATGTTAGTGCTGTCAGTGAGGGAGGCTCCGGTCACTTTACAGGTCAGTTCCAGAGTCTCTGATGGCTTCACTGTCCTAGGACCAGACTCCACCATTGAGACTTGTGATGTGACATCTGAAAAAGATAAATTACATTTGATTATATATTACATGTCTTGTAGCTCAGATCACTTAGAAACTTTCAATTGAGTAATCTAAATAAAAAGAAACACACATTGTACTGAAGACACAATAAAAAGTAACCACAGGAGATGTGTCATGTCTGAAGTTGTGATTTGGATGCACTGATTCTGATCAGTTAACTTTTCCTATATAACGCTCTGTATTTAAACAGAAATTTACCATGAATACGTTTTGCATAAACTGAAATAATTGGGTGGAACCAATGATATGGTCGATTTGTTTTAAAGCAGAACTGTTACTTTCTCCAGCAGGAAGTTCTGCATTTAAACAGAATTCTTCAGAAATATATTTTGTACCAACTGAAATAGCTGAGTTTATCTAAAGGATAAATGTAGTCACACAAGTAGAATATTTTATGGTGGCCATACACTCAACGATCTAATTGAACGGTTCTTCACACAATAAGATAATATGATTGGATCTATGAATTATTGAAAAGACGCATACTGTGTCATCAATTGATCTCAAGCAAAACTGATCGATTTATTCAAAATTATTCAGATCAGTCTGGATGGAAAATTTGATCTTAAGAAAGTAGATATTTTGGCATGATCATTAAGTGTATGGAACACAGAACAATCTTTTCTAAAAAAGGTGAAATATCATCACGATACTCTAATAATAATCCACAGTAGCACAAATGATACAAAAAGCTAAATCAAAACAAATTATCATAAACGAATCAATAAGTGCTGTAACAAATGTTCATAAAAGTGCTGAAAATTATAGTTAAGCGAAGCTGGTCCCCCTACAATCAGCACGAATAAAAACTCGTGTGTTTCTTTAGTGCTACATTCGTGCTGTTTTGTACCGTAAAGATTTACATTTGTATTGCTTTTATTTTTAAGATATTAGCAATTGTTATTTCCAGACTATGACATTATCTAACCCCCCCTATAACAGCCAAAGGACACAAAACTGGGCTGGTTGGTTAGTGCCATGTTTGTGCTGGTTTGTGCCATTTAAATCACTGTTCTATCTTTTATAGTTTTTGCGTTATTACTGATTTATTAACCGGTTCCCGACCGGCTTCCGCATATTTACTGCGGCAGTGTGGCGCTGTCTCGTGAACCGCCATATATAAGCAGCGATCCGTGCGTGCTCATTTAGTGGACGGGAATGTGCCGCCGCTGGCGCGCTCTCCTAACTGCCGCACTCTGCAGGAGTGTGCCGACGGCTCGGGCGGACCCAATGTCCGCCAGCGAGCCGCGATGACCTGCCAGAGGGAAAGAATGGGGAACCGCCGATGTAAACACGGCGGTTCCCCGCTCTGTCAGTGGGAATGTAAGCGATCTACTGATCCCTGTCTCTGGGATCAGTTAGATCTCTTATGCCCATGGTAGCCCAGCCCCCACACAGTTAGAACACGCCTAGGGAACACAGTTAACCCCTTCACTGCCCCCTGCAGGTTAACCCCTTCACTGCCAATGGCATTTATACAGTAATCAGTGGATATTTAAATTTCTGATCGCTGTATAAATGTCATTGGTCCCAAAAAAGTGTCAAAAATGTCCAACATGTCCTCCCCAATATCAAAGTCCCGCAGATCGCCGGCATTACTAGTAAAAAAAAAAATTGTAAAAACGCCAGAAATGAATTTGCATGGCTTGTAAACACAGCAACTTTTGCGCAAACCAATCAATAAATGGCGATTGCTATTTTTTTTACCAAAAATATGAGGGAGAATATAAATCGGCCAAAACCGATGAATAAATTTGTTTTTTTATATTTTTTTTGGATTTGTATTTTAGCAAAAAGTAAGAAATATTGTTTTTTTTTTAAAAATTGTCTCTTTTTTTGTTTATAGCGGTGATCATAAATGACGCAGAGGTGACCAAATACCACCAAAAGAAAGCTCTATTTGTGGGGGAAAAAAGGGCGCAAATTCCGTTTGGGTACGACGTTGCACGACCGCGCAATTATTAGTTAAAGCAACTCAGTGCCTTATCACAAAAAGTGCTCTGGTCCTACAGTGGGAAATCCTTCCGGGGTTGAAGTGGTTAAAGGTCACTCAGCCCCCCTACAACACCCAAAAGACATGAAACCAGGCTGGTTGGTTAGTGCCATGTTTGTACTAGTCTGTGCCGTTTAAAATGCCATTTTATCTTTTATCGTTTTTGTTTTATTAATGATTTATTTAAGCTCACCAAAGGTCACTCAACCCCCTGTAACAGCCAAAGGACACAAAACTGGGCTCGTTGGTTAGTGCTGCTAGAATTTTTATTTGTGCTGTTATGGTTTTTTCAGTTATAAAAGGTTTTTTTTATCAAACCCCACCCACTTTGCCCCCTACAATCAGCAAAAATTAAAACTCAAGTGTATTTATTTAGTGTTACATTTGTGCTGTTTTGTGCCATAAAAATGTACATTTGTTCTGTTTTTATTTTTACGATATTTTTTCCAGACTATGACATCACCCAGCCCCCCAACAACAGCCAAAAGACACGGAACTGGACTGGTTGGTTAGTGCCGCATTTGTGCTCATTTGTGCCATTTAAACCTCCATTCTATCTTTTATCATTTGTGCATTATTAAGGATTTATTAAAGTTCACCAAAGGTCACTCAGCCCCCCTACAACAGCCAAAAGACATGAAACTGGGCTGGTTGGTTAGTGCAGTGTTTGTGCTGGTTTGTGTCTTTTAAATCTCTGTTCTACCTTTTGTCATTTTTGCGTTATTAAAAATGTATTAAAGGTCATTCAGCCCCCTACAACACCCAAAAGACATAAAACCATGATGGTTGGTTAGTGCCACGTTTATGCTGGTTTGTGCTGTTTAAATCTTTGTTTTTTCGTTTATCGTTTTTACGCTGTCAATGGTTTACTAAAAGTCATCAGGGGTCACTCAGCCCCCCTACAACTGCCAAAAGACACGAAAATGGGTTCATTGGTTATTGCTACATTTGTGCTGGTTTATGCTGCTAAAATTTGTGTTTGTGCTGTTATGGTTTTTTAGTTATAACAGCTTTTTTTTTTTTTTTTTAATCACACCCCACCCACTTTGCCCCCCCTACAATCAGCACACATAAAAACTCAAGTGCGTTTCTTTAGTGCTACATTTGTGCTGTTTTGTGCCGGAAAAATGTACATATGTGCTACTTTTATTTTTAAGATATTAAGATATTGTTTTCTTCTAGATCAGGGGTCTCCAAACTTTCTAAACAAAGGGCCGGTTTACTGTCCTTCAGACTTTAGGGGGCAAGACTCTGTCTATCGGGAATAGAAAATGTCCCAGAATCAGTTGGAGTAAACAATGCCCCATGTTTGGTGTTATTGGTAAGAATTGTGTCCTATTATTGGTATCATTGGGCCCCGTTGTTTGTGTCATTGGTAGGAATTGTGCCCCATCATTGGTGTCATTGGGAGGACTTGTGTCCCATCATAGGTGTCATTGGGAGGATTTGTCCCCCATCACTGGTGTCATTGGGAGGAATAGTGCCCTATCATTGGTGTCATTGGGAGGAATAGTGCCCCATCATTGGTGTCATTGGTAGGAATTGTGTCCCATCATTGATGTCATTGGGAGGAATAGTGCCCCATCATTGGTGTCATTGGGAGGAATTGTGCCCCATCACTGTTGTCATTGGGAAGAATTGTGCCCCATCATTGGTGTCATTGGGAGGAATTGTGCCTCGTCGTTGGTGTCATTGGGAGGAATTGTACCCCATCGTTGGTGTCATTGGCAGGAATTGTGCCCCATCACTAGTGTCATTTGTAGGAATAGTGCCCCATCATTGGTGTCATTGGTAGGAATTGTGCCCCATCGTTGGTGTCCTTGGGAGGACTTGTGTCCAATCGTAGGTGTCATTGGGAGGAATTGTGCCCCATTACTGGTGTCATTAGGAGGAATTGTGCCCCATCATTGGTGTCATTGGGAGGAATAGTGACCCATCCTTGGTGTCAGTGGGAGAAATAGTGTCCCATAATTGGTGTCATTGGGAGGACTTGTGTCCCATCGTAGGTGTCATTGGGAGGAATTGTTCCCCATCATTGGTGTCATTGGGAGGTATAGTGCCCCATCATTGGTGTCATTGGGAGGAATTGTGCCCCATCTTTGGTGTAATTGGGAGGAATTGTACTCCATCATTGGTGTCATTGGTAGGAATTGTGCCCCATCATTGGTGTCATTGGGAGGAATAGTGACCCATCCTTGGTGTCAGTGGGAAGAATAGTGTCCCATCATTGGTGTCATTGGGAGGACTTGTGCCCCATCATTGGTGTCATTTTGAGGAATTGTGCCCATCGTTGATATCCTTGAGGGGAATTGCACCCCATTATTGGTGTCATTGGGCCCCATTGTTGGTGTCATTGCGAGCAATTGTGCCCCATTGTTGGTGTCAGTATATATATAATAAATGCACATCTTTTTTTACAGGTTAAAAAAATGAGCATTTATTTGTTTTTTTACTCTGCAGCCTGAAAGGTAACCTGCAATCACGGTCCAGTGTCAGGCTCCTGCAGGCTCAGTCAGCGGTCTCCCCATACCTCCCATACAGGCAGACAGTTACTGAATGGCAGGAAGATCAATGAACTACGAAAAAGCTCCAGTGCCCTTGTAGTTCATTGTGAACTACAAGCCATCGGCCGTGGTGGATAACAGTACTTGTAGTTCATTCATTCACATAACTGTAAATAAATAACAGTGGGTGAGGGGAGACAATCCCCTGTCCGCTGTTGTGGGAAAGGGGGAATCTGGGGGAGAGGAGGCAGGAGCTAGAACATGTTACATGTTCCATCGTAAATATGGGTGAAACGTGTCACATGTTGCAAATGTGAACTTATCCCAATTGTGAACTTATCCTTTAGGCCTCATACACACGGGCGTCTGCAAAAAAATAAGCAAAACGCGGGGCCTTACGTCAGGGAAAAAAATTGCCGTTTTTCTCGGCGTTTTACATTGACGTCAATGCACGTTTTTTCACGCTAGCTTTCAGCGTTTTTTTCTGCCTCTATTCAAAATCAATGGTTCCCTATGGGAGCCCATTGATTTGAATAGAAGCCGCACAAGAAGTCGGATCATGATGATCCGATTTGCGGCGCGACTTGTGTGCTAGGGGTCTTAAAGGGGAACCCCCGCATAAAAATTTGCGTGGGGTTCCCCCCCAAGAGCATACCAGGCTCTTCGATCTGGCATGGATTTTAAGAGGAGCCCCCATGCTGAAAAAACGGCGTAGGGTCCCCCTAAAAATCCATACCAGACCCTTACCCGAGCACGCAGCCTGGCAGGCCAGGAAAGGGGGTGGGGATGAGCGAGCGCCCCCCTCCTGGACCGTACCAGGCCGTATGCCCTCAACATGGGGAGTATGGGTGCTTTGTGGCAGGGGGGGCACTGCGCCCCCCACCCCAAAGCACCTTGTCCCCATGTTGATGGGGAAAACAGCCTCTTCCCGTCAACCCTGGCCGTTGGTTGTCGGGGTCTGCGGGTGGAGGCTTATCGGAATCTGGATGCCCCCTTTAATAAGTGGGCCCCCAAATGCCGGCCCCCCCACCCTATGTAAATGAGTATGGGGTACATCGTACCCCTACCCATTTACCTGGAAAAAATGTACAAAAAAACACACTACACTTTTAAAATATTTTTTTAAATCAGCTCCGTCGTCTTCTCCCCTCTCTTCTTTCTTCAGCTCTTTTGCGGGGTCTTCTGAGGGGTCTTCTGCGGGGTCTTCGGTCTTCTGCTCTTTTGCCGCTGTCTCCTCGGCTAGCTTCTCCTGCTTCTTCTCCTACTTCTCCTTCTTCTTCTCTTCTCTTCTGGAGATGTTGACTCGTCGCTCTCTTCCACTCGAATGCCGGGTCCGTGCTGCGCGTTTGCCTTATATTGGCATGGGGCAGGGCCACACAATGACGTCATTATGAGCCCCACCCTCATGATGTCACATCCTGGGGTGGGCCATCACATCACAGCCACGCCCCAGGATGTGACATGATGAGGTTGGGGCTCATGATAACGTCATCATGTGGCCCCGCCCCATGCCAATATAAGGCAAACGTGCAGCACGGACCCGGCATTCGAGTGGAAGAGAACGATTAGTCAACATCTCCAGAAGAGAAGAGAAGAAGAAGGAGAAGAAGCGGGAGAAGCTATTTGAGGAGACAGCGGCAAATAAGCAGAAGACCGAAGACCCCACAGAAGACCCCTCAGAAGACAGAAGACCCCGCAAAAGAGCCGAAGAAAGAAGACGAGGGAGAAGAGAAGGGAGAAGATGCCGGAGCCGATTTAATAAAATATTTTAAAAACCTGTGTAGTGTGTTTTTTTTGTACACTTTTTTCCCCAGGTAAATGGGCAGGGGTACGATGTACCCCATACTCATTTACATAGGGTGGGGGTGCCGGCATCTGGGGGCCCCCTTATTAAAGGGGGCTTCCAGATTCCAATAAGCCTCCGCCCACAGACCCCGACAACCAACGGCCAGGGTTGTCGGGAAGAGGCTCTTGTCCCCATTAACATGGGGACAAGGTGCTTTGGGGTGGGGGGCGCAGACCCCCCTGCCCCAAAGCACCCATACTCCCCATGTTGAGGGCATGCGGCCTGGTACAGTCCAGGAGGGGGGGCGCTCGCTCGTCCCCACCCCATTTCCTGGCCTGCCAGGCTGCGTGCTCAGATAAGGGTCTGGTATGGATTTTGAGGGGGACCCTACGCCGTTTTTTTCGGCGTGGGGGTTCCTCTTAAAATCCATGCCAGATTGATGCCAGTTCCTCTTAAAATCCATGCGGGGGTCCCCTTTAAGAGCTCTAGCACACAAGTTGCACTGCAAGCCGGATCATCATGATCCGACTTCTGGTGCGGCTTCTATTCAAATTAATGGGCTCCCATAGAGAACCATTGATTTTGAATAGAACGCCTGACGAGGCTTAATCCTGTGTATACAACATTAAGCAACGTTATTGAGCGTTTTGCCAGCTCGGCGTCAAAAACGCCATGACGCTGCAGCTTCGGAATGCACTGATCCCGCGTTCTAGCTACAGCTCACTAATGCCGACGCCCTCTACTGCTCAAAAATGTCAGAGTTTTTAGAGGGCCATTAAATAACATAGAGAGCTGCAAAAAATGCCCAAAAACGTGGCGTTAAAAAGCGCCCGTGTGTATGAGGGCTTAGGGTTCAGGTGAACTGAGTATATATATTTTGTTCACAGTTGTAGTTTGAATGGAATGCATTAGTAGCTTACTTAATTTGTTGTCTGAAATTACACTTTAAAGTGACCCTTTCAGGGGGTCAACAAAATCACACGTGAATGAAACAGCCTTATACATACCTGTCAGTTTGCCATCTTTACTAAAACCTCATTCAGTAGGAGCACTCCAGGTGCCAATCTAATTTGACTCCTCAGGCTGGTGGAATAGCTGGTCCACCCATTGATGCTGGGGTTGGATCAGTACGGGGAGCTCTGACACAGAATGAAGTTTTAGCAAATAGGCCGATGGACAAGTATGTATAAAGCTGTTTCATTCACAGATTATCTCTTTTGTGATTTCATAGACCCCTTGACAGGATAGCTTTAACCACTTCAGCCCCGGAAGGATTTGCCCCCTTCCACACTTTTTGTGATTCGGCACTGCGTCACTTTAACTGACAATTGCGCGGTCGTGCGACGTTGTACCCAAACAAAATTTGCATCTTTTTTCCCACAAATAGAGCTTTCTTTTGGTGGTATTTGATCACCTCTGCGTCATTTCTGATCACCGCTATAAACAAAAGAAGAGCGACAATTTTGCAAAAAAAAAAAACAAATTTCTTACTTTTTGCTAAAATGCAAATCCAAAAAAAATATATAGAAAATTTTTTTTTTATCGGCTGATTTATATTCTTCTTCATATTTTTGGTAAAAAAAATCGCCATCGGTGTTTATTGATTGGTTTGCGCAAAAGTGGCCGCGTTTAGGAATGATGAGAATTAATTTCTGGGGTTTTTATTTTTTTGTTATTTTTTACTAGTAATGGCGGCGATCTGCGATTTTTAGCAGTACTGCGATATTGCAGCGGACATGTCGGACATTTTTGACACTTTTTTGGGACCAATGACATTTATACAGTGATCAGAAATTTAAATGTCCACGGATTACTGTATAAATGTCATTGACAGTGAAGGGGTTAACCTACAGGGGGAGATCTAGGGGTTAAGTGTGTTCCCTAGGTGTGTTCTAACTGTGGGGGGACTGGGCTACCATGGGCATAAGAGATCTCACTGATCCCAGTGACAGGGATCAGTAGATCTCCCACGCCCCCACGAACAGAGCAGGTAACCGCGGTGTTTACATCGGCGGTTCCCTGTTCTTTGCCTGTGGCCGCTCATCGCGGCTCGCAGGCGGACATCGGGCACACTCCTCAGGAGCACGGCGGGCGCGCGCCCCCTAGCGGCTACTTGCAGGTCGCCGCATTTTTACGGCCATTCGCACCCAGCGTCCACACTGCCGCCGCAAATAGAAGGTAGGCAGTGTGGAAGTGGTTAATACTAATTTCTGTGACACCTTTTTGTAGCCTGGGACACCACAATAGTCAGAAATGCCTTTTATGTGACGAGACATCTTCCATATGCCCTTGTTATGACAGCTATTCAGAGGAAGTGCAACTATAAATGTTTCAGGAGCTTACCAAAACAACAGTAAGACTGTTAAAGTGGAATTAAATCTAAAAAACAAAAAATTTTAATTCCGACAGGTTAGATTTTTATTACAGAAAAGGCCATATTGATCTCTTCAGTCATAACTTGCCTTCCCTGCCTAAAAGCATTTGTGTTCACTGAGCCACGCATGCAAATCTCAGCGTATGTTTAGATCTGCATGCACAGGAGTGCCAGCATTGCAGCCCTGCCAACCAAGTGACTGAAGAGTCTGAACCTGGAAGGAAGACTTGGAGAAGATGACACCACCTGTGACCAATGACATTGCTAACACCACAGCTCTGGTGGGGATCACTAGCCAGGTAAGTCCGCCATGGTAATGCATACTAGCACATTATGGCTAAAAACTCCTGGGGCCCAATTTCAATGTATTAATGCAGAGGTTTATTTCTGCCTTAATGTTCAGAGAGACATGTCCACATGTTGAAAGCTGGTTATATTTTTTCTTCAATATTTGTCAAAGACTAGTGTCTCTCCAATCACTACACAGGTATATTGATCAGGTATATTGATTAAATATTTCACTATTTACAAAGCTTTGATTTTTGCTTGGTTTTACTGGGATGCATCCACTTCCATTGTTTTTCTGTAAAGCAGTTAATGTACATGCTGTTAGTTATCTTGTTACATTGTGCCTCTCTTGCACAATAATATGTGCCAGATGGGATCGCAGACCGGATGGCCTGGACAATGAATAAATACACCACAACCATTTCTTGAATTCATTAACATTTTATTCAATAAATATAATATACAACTATTAATTAATTTTTTTTTTTTTGGATTTATTTTGGCCGCGGCTTATTCAAAATAATATATCAAATCATTTATTAAAACGTAACTAAAATTAATCACTTTACTTAAATTCATAAACCACATAACATATCACATAACACACACACACACACACAGCTCAGCCACTTAGACTCAAGCTGCTAATAAATCCATATTGAACTTTATTCTTCCAACAATTTCCCCTTCTCTTTCTTTTTTTTTTTTTTTA
>BLSH010435236.1:387046-401402 GCA_018402905.1 Glandirana rugosa
TGGACCTACAAGCTCAAGCCGCTTTTTTTCAAACTCAAGCCGAGACTTGAACTGGGGCTTGGGGTAACTTCAGTTACCACTGGGCTCGAAAACCCGTGATTTTACCGAGATTTCAGGACTTTTCCCGATCACCCGACGTTTTCCTTCGTTTTACCCTCATTCTCATTCTGTTCACGGGACGTTTGTTTACACCTATCACTTTATTGAATTTTAGTGTATTTTTTTTACCTCCTCCTCCACCGGGCGCGCGGCGGCTTGTTATCCTGAGGACGTCATATGACGTCCAGTCAGGATAACTCAGCCACTTCCCGGCCGTCATTCTGTATACGGCGGTCGGGAAGTGGTTAAGTGAACTTATTATTTTTTTGAGGCCTCCTCAACCTCCTACTTCACATCCACCTCCTCCTCCATTTTTTTTATGTGATTTTAAGTTATTTCACTATCCACATTTGTTTGCAGGGCACTTGTCTTACTCTTACTCCCATTTTGCTTCCTTTTGCAGCCCACTAGCCCTTTTCAGGACTTTAGAGCCATTTTAGTGCCCAAAAGCTCGGGTCACCATTGACTTCAATGGGGTTCGGGGTCAAGTTCAGAGCCGAACTCAAACTTTTTTTCGCCGAACTCGAACATCCAGGTGTCCGCTCAACTCTACCTGTGACCAATGGCATTGCTACCACCACAGCTCTGGTGTGGATCACTAACAAGGTAAGTCTGTGATATGACTATGATAATGCATACTAGCACATTATGGCTAAAAACTCCTGGGGCCCAATTTCAATGTATTAGTGTAAAGGTTTATTTCTGCCTTAATGTTCAGAGAGACATGTCCACATGTTGAATGCTGGTTATATTTTTTCTTCAATATTTGTCAAAGACTAGTGTCTCGCCAACTGCCAGGTATATTGATCTGGTATATTGATGAAATATTTCACTATTTACAAAGCTTTGATTTATGCTTGGGTTTACTAAGATACCTTCACTTCCATTGTTTTTCTGTAAAGCAGTTAATGTACATGCTGTTAGTTATCTTGTTACATTGTGCTTCTCCTGCACAGTAATATGTGCCGGATTCTTCAAGTTTCATTCCAGTGAGTTTTAAAAACACTTCTCCTGTATTTGTGTTTCTGGACAGAGTCACCCGTCCCTGAACAGAGCTGGCATAAGCTGTGCTTGTATCATAACATATTCTACCCAACCACACCGTCTGTTTCCTTTCAGATTGTCGGCTCCAGTCCACACAGGGCATGTTAGTGCTGTCAGTGAGGGAGGCTCCGGTCACTTTACAGGCCAGTTCCAGAGTCTCTGATGGCTTCACTGTCCCAGGACCAGACTCCACCATTGAGACTTTTGATGCGACATCTGAAAAAGATAAATTATATTTGATTATATATTGCATGTCTTGAAGCTTGGATCACTTAGAAACTTTTAAATGTGTAATCTAAATAAAAAGAAACACACATTGTACTGAAGACACAATAAAAAGTAACCACAGGAGATGTGTCATGTCTGAAGTTGTGATTTGGTTGCACTGATTCTGATCAGTTAACTTTTCCTATATGATGTATTTAAACAGAAATTTACCATGAATACGTTTTGCATAAACTTAAATAATTGGGTGGAACCAATCATATGGTCGATTTGTTTTAAAGCAGAACTGTTACTTTTTCCTGCAGGAAGTTTTGCATTTTTCAGAAATATATTTTGTACCAACTGAAATAGCTGAGTTTATCTAAAAGGACAAATGTAGTCACACAAGTAGAATATTTTATGGTGGCCATACACTCAACAATCTAATTGAACGATTCTTCACACCATAAGACAATATGATTGGATCTATGAATTATTGAAAAGACGCACACTGTGTCATCAATTGATCTCAAGCAAAACTGATCCATTTATTCAAAATTATTCAGATCAGTCTGGATGGAAAATTTGATCTTAAGAAAGTAGATATTTTGGCATGATCATTAAGTGTATGGTAAACAGAACAATCTTTTCTAAAAAAGGTGAAATATCATCAGTGATACTCTAATAATAATCCACAGTAGCGCAAAAGATACAAAAAGCAAAATCAAAACAAATTAACATTAACAAATTATCATAAACTAATAAATAAGTGCTGTAACAAATGTCCATAAAAGTGCTGAAAATTATAGATCAGCGAAGCTGGCCCCCCTGCAATCAGCACAAATAAAAATGTGTGTGTTTCTTTAGTGCTACATTCGTGCTGTTTTGTGCCGTAAAGATTTACATTTGTGCTGCTTTTATTTTTAAGATATTAGCAATTGTTATTTCCAACTCTAACCCCCCTATAACAGCCAAAGGACACAAAACCGGGCTGGTTGGTTAGTGCCACATTTGTGCTGGTTTGTGTCATTTAAATCACTGTTCTCTTTTTTATCGTTTTTGCGTTATTACTGGTTTTTAAAGGTCACTTAGACCCCCTACAACACCCAAAAGACATGAAACCAGGCTGGCCGGTTAGTGCCATGTTTGTGCTAGTCTGTGCCGTTTTATCTTTTATCGTTTTTGCATTATTAATGATTTATTAAAGATTAGAAAAAGGTCACTCAGCCCCCTACAACAGCCAAAAGACACAAAACTGGGCTCGTTGGTTAGTGCTACGTTTGTGCTGCTAAAATTTTTATTTGTGCTGTTATGGTTTTGTGCTGGTTTGTTCCATTTAAATCACCGTTTTATCTTTTATCGCCTTTGCGTTATTAATGATTTATTAAAGGTCACTCAGCCCCCTACAACACTCAAAAGACATTAAACCAGGCTGGTTGGTTAGTGCCGTGTTTGTGCTAGTCTGTTATGTTTAGAATTCCTCATATTTGTGATAAAAAAAATCGCAATTTATTGATTGGTTTGCACAAAAGTGGCCTCGTTTACGGATGGTGAGAATTCATTTCTGGGGTTTTTTTATTTTTTTTATTTTTTACTAGTAATGGCGGTGATCTGCGATTTTTAGCGGTACTGCGATATTGGGGCAGACATGTCAGACCATTATGACACTTTTTTGGGACCATTGACATTTATACAGCGATCAGAAATTTAAATGTCCACTGATTACTGTGTAAATATCATTGGCAGTGAAGGGGTTAACCTGCAGGGTGTAGTGAAGGGGTTAACTATGTTCCCTGGGTGTGTTCTAACTGTGGGGGGGAGGGGTAGGGCTACCATGGGCATGAGAGATCTAAGTGACAGGGATCAGTAGATCACCCATGCCCGCACTGTCAGAATCTGCATTATTAATGATTTATTAAAGCTCACCAAAGGTCACTACAACAGACAAAACATCCCGAAACTGGGCTTGTTGGTTAGTGCTACGTTTGTGCTGGTTTGTGCTGCTAAAATTTTTATTTGTGCTGTTATGTTTTTTTTAGTTATAACAGTTTTTTTTTTATCAAACCCCACCCACTCTGCCCCCTACAATAAGTACAAACAAAAACTCAAGTGTATTTCTTTAGTGTTATGTTTGTGATGTTTTGTGTCATAAAAATGTACATTTGTGCTGTTTTTATTTTTACAATATTTTTTCCAGACTATGACATCACCCAGCCCCCCCAACAACAGCCGAATGACACGAAACTGGGCTGCTTGGTTAGTGCCACATTTGTGCTGATTTGTGCCATTTAATTCACCTTTATCTTTTATCATTTGTGCATTATTAAGGATTTATTAACCACTTGCCATCCGCCCACCATCAAATGACAGCGGAGCGGAACGGCTATTGTTCTGGGCGGATGTCATATGACGTCGGCCCTTTAAGCTGGGATTGCATGCGATCGGGCGCACGCATCCTGGCTCTGTGGGTGGCGGCGTGTCCTCGGGACACACCGCGTCACTGATGGGGGTGAACAGCCATTGGTCATGGCTTTTTACCATGTGATTGGCAGTGATGAAGTCACGGCTGATCACAAATGGTACTGCCCCCATTTGCACGATGAATGCACGCGATCGGGAGCGCGCTGTGCGTGCACGTCGGTGGCGGCGTGTTCCCAGGGAACACTGCCTGTCACCGACATTGGTATCAGCTGCAGGCCGGCGCCTGTTACCTTGTGATAGGCTGTGATCTACTCACAACTGATCACATGTAATGTAAACAGAGCAGGAACTCACTGTTACCAGCTCTTCTCTCCTCACGCAGTTTCCAGTGTGAAGAGAGAAGAGCTAGGATCAGTGAGTTACTGATCTGTAAAACACCAACACACACCCTGTCACTTCACTCCTGCCCCCCAATGCACCTGTCAACCAACAGTCACCCCATCTGCCCCCATAAAGTGTACCTGTCATCATAAAGTGCACCTGTCATCATAAAGTGCACCTGTCATCAGACTGCCATCATAAAGTGCACCTGTCACCCGTCAGTGACCGTGGCATGTCACCCGTCAGTGACCGTGGCATGTCACCCATCAACCATCAGTGACCGTGGCCTGTCATCCATCACCCATCACTGACCATGGCCTTTTACCCGTCACCCATCACTGACCGTGGTGTATCACCCGTCAATGACCGTGGCATGTCACCAGTCATCCATCAGTGACCGTGGCTTGTCACCCATCAGTGACCACGACGTATCAACCGCCACACATCAGTGACCATGGCCTGTCACCAGTCACTGACCTAGGCCCGTCACCCATCAGTGACCACTGCCAGACACCCGTGGCCTGTCACCCATCTCCCATCAGTGACCACCGCCAGTCACCCATCAGTGATCGTGGCCAGTCACCCATCAGTGACCACCACCGGGACACCCGTCACCCATCAGTGACCACTGCCAGTCACCCGTCACCCATCAGTGACCACCGCCAGTCACCCATCACCCATCAGTGACCACCACCAGACCCCCGTCACCCATCAGTGGTCACCGCCAGACACCCGTCACCCATCAGTGACCACCACCAGTCACCCATCAGTGACAGCCACCAGTCACCTGTCACCCATCAGTGACAGCCGCCAGTCACCCATCAGTGACAGCCGCCAGTCAACTGTCACCCATCAGTGACCATCACCAATCACCCGTCACACATCTGTGGCCACCTCCAGTCACCCTTCACGCATTAGTGACCACCGCCAGACACCCCTCACCCATCAGTGACCACCGCCAGACACCCGTCACCCCTCGGTGACCACCGCCAGACACCCATCACCAATCAGTGACCACCGCCAGACACGTGGCACCCATCAGTGACCACCGCCAGTCACCCATCAGTGACCACCACCAGTCATCTGTCACCCATCAGTGACCACCGCCAGTCACCCGTCACCCATCAGTGACCGCCGCCAGTCACCCATCAGTGACCACAACCAGTCACCCGTCACCCATCAGTGACCACCGCCAGTCACCTGTCACCCATCAGTGACCACCACCAGTCACCCATCATGCATCTGTGACCACCGCCTGTTACCTATCATGCATTAGTGACCACCGCCAGACACCCATCACCCATCAGTGACCACCACCAGACCCCCATCACCCATCAGTGATCACCGCCAGACACCCGTCACCCATCAGTGACCACCGCCAGTCACCCATCAGTGACCTCCACCAGTCACCCATCAGTGACCATCGCCAATCGCCTGTCAGTTACCGTCACACCTATCACTAAACATCACCTGTAAAAGTCTCACATATTTGGTATTGCCATACTCTGGAGGAGTAGCAGAATGTATTTTGGGGTGTCATTTTTGCTATGTACATGCTTTGTAATGGAAATATCATATAAATGGACAACTTTGTGTAAAAATAAAAGCGCATTAAAAGCTGAAAAAATTACATGTTCAAAAGACTCATTATGCCTCATAGATTATACATTGGGGTGTTTTCTGGGGGTCATTTTGTGGGCAATTCCGTTGTCCTGGTGCTCCAGGACCTTCAAAAGTGTAATAGGGGGTTGAGAAATGAGATGTGTAATTTATGCTTGTAGAACGCCTGATAGTGCTAGTTCAATGTTGGGCCTCTGTATGTGGTCAGGCTATGTAAAAGTCTCACATATGTGGTATCGCCATACTCAAGAGGAATAGCAGAATGTGTTTAGGGGTGTAATTTTTGCTATGTACATGCTATGTGTTGGAAATATCTTATAAATTGACAACTTTGTGTAAAAAAATGCGTTTTCATTTTTTTCCTACATTTTCCAAAAACGAATGGAAAAAAATTAACCGTTCAAAAGACTCATTATGCCTCATAGATTATACGTTGGGGTGTTTGCTTTTCAGAATGGGGTCATTTTGTGGGCAATTCCATTGTCCTGGTGCTCCAGGGCCTTCAAAAATGTGATAGGTCGTCATGACATTAGATGTGTAATTTATGTCGCTAGAATACCTGACGGTGCTCCCTGTATGTTGAGCCTCTGTATGTGGCCAGGCTGTGAAAAAGTCTCAGACATGTGGTATCGCCATACTCAGGAGGAGTAATAGAATGTATTTTGGGGTGTAATTTGTGGTATGCAAATGCTGTGTGTGAGAAATAACCTGTTAATATATGACAAAAAAAAATATTTTGCAAAGAATTGTGGGAAAACATTACAACTTCAAAAAATTCACCATGCCTTTTACTAAATACCTTGGAATGTCTTCTTTCCAAAAGGGGGTCATTTGGGGGGTATTTATACTTTCCTGGCTTGTTAGAGTCTCAAGAAATTAGATAGGCTGTCAGTATATCAGGTGTGACCAATTTTCAATGATTGGCACCATAGTTTGTAGACTCTATAACTTACACAAGGACCAAATAATATACACTCATTTGGGTTATTTTTACCAAAGACATGTAACAGTATACATTTTGGCCAAAATTTACGAAGAAAAATTACTAATTTGCAAAATGTTATGACAGAAACAAAGAGAGGCATTTTTTCACAAAATGTTCCATCTTTTTTTATTTATAGCACAAAAAATAAAAAAACCCTAGTGATTAAATACCACCAAAAGAAAGCTTTATTTGTGTGAAAAAAAGGATGCACATTTCATATGGGTACAGTGTTGCATGACTGAGTAATTGTCATTCAAAGTGTGATAGCGCTGAAGGCTGAAAAAATGGCCTGGACAGGAAGGGGGTTTTCGTGCCCAGTACTGAGGTGGTTAAAAGTCACCAAAGGTCGCTCAACCCCCCTACAACAGGCAAAAGGCATGAAACTGGGCTGGTTGGTTAGTGCAGCGTTTGTGCTGGTTTGTGTCGTTTAAATCTCTGTTCTATCTTTTGTCATTTTTGTGTTATTAAAAATGTATTATAGGTCACCAATGGTCATTCAGCCTCCCTACAACAACCAAAAGACATGAAACCATGCTGGTTGGCTATTGCCACATTTATGTTGGTTTGTGCTATTTAAATCTCTGTTTTTTTCATTTATAGTTTTTACGCTATCAATGATTTACTAAAGGTCACCAGAGGTCACTCAGTCCCCCTAAAAGACACGAAAATGGGCTCATTGGTTGTTGCTACATTTCTGTTGGTCTATGCTGCTAAAATTTTTGGTTGTGCTGTAATGGTTTTTTAGTTATACTAGAGTTGAGCGAACCTGAACTGTAAAGTTCGGGTCCGTACCGAACTTTTGGGTGTCCGGGACCCAGACCGGAACCCGGACTTTTCAAAAAAAGTCCGGGTTCGGGTCCGGGGTTCTGGTAATTTCATAAAAGTTTTGAAAATTGCTGTAAAAAAGTCCTGGAAAGTCCTAGAGGTCTGCAAAAGGAAGGAAAATGGGGGTAAGGGTCGGACAAGTGCCATACAAAGAAATGGGGATAGGGAAATAACTTAAAATAATTGTTTTAAAAAAAATCACATAAAAAAATCAAAAATGGAGGTTGATGTGGACCATCTTCAAACTGTGTGAGAAAAGTATAAATCAGCGGGAGAAGCCATAGCAGTGTTCTAAAATCATCTTCAAACTGTGTGTGAAAAGTATAAATTAGCCGGGAGAAGCCCTATCACTGTTCTACAATCATCTTCAAGCTGTGTGTGAAAACTATAAATTAGCCGGGAGAAGCCATATCTTTGTTCTAAGAACAGTGATATGGCTTCTCCTGGCTAATTTATACTTTTCACACACAGTTTGAAGTTGATTGTAGAATCTACAATCATCTTCAAACTGTGTGTGAAAAGTATAAATTAGCCGGGAGAAGCCATATCACTGTTCTACAATCATCTTCAAACTGAGTGTGAAAAGTATAAATTAGTCATATCACTGTTCTAAGAACAATGACACACTAGAGGACCGGTGACTCCCCCATAGATAAGGGGGCCAACCAACCACGCTGAGGAGCCCACACCAGGCCCAGCCACCTACTTCAGGCCACAAATCAGGCCTCATTGCTTCACAGCAGATCAGCATACGGGTAAGGACCCTGCCCAGACCCCCAGCCTCATCCAAGACCTAGAGGCCTATTTCCCCACTTAAGCTAGGGGACTTAATCTCTGATTAGAATATTCTCACTCCAGTAATCCAAAGGAGAGTACGTTTATTCTACTTCCCAAGGGACAGATCCTATGGAATCAGGGGCAGTAAGAAGGGACCTTTCCCATCAGCCCGGCTTTAACGACCCGTCCCCAAAAGCCTGCCATATAGCCTCTGGAGCACAACAAGCGATAGAAGACAGAGGGGACGACATGGAAGCTGGGTCAGAGGGGGGCTCTCAAATCCTTCCCCCTCCTGGACCTTTACCAGGAGCACAACTTTCAGCCCAGATTCTTTCTCCAGCCTCCACTATTTCACTCTCGGAAAGGACACTTGACGAAATGATAACAACCCCAGTTAAAGACCAGACCTTGGGCAATTCTCTTGCTGTACCCCCAGGTTCTCAATCTCCTACCCTTTATTCTGACTTCCAGATGATGATGGAGGTCTTCTCTAAGATGCTTTCTAAAGGACTGGCCCAAACAGCCTCCCAAATTACTTCAGTTATTCAAGCTGACCTCCAAAATTTGGGGACCCGGATTGATGCAATTGAACATAAAACAGATCAAACAGTTGCGAGAGCAAACCACAGTACAGCACGGATCCAAGAACTACAAGACCAGCTGGAATCAGCCCTTTCTAAAAGAGATGATCTGGAAAACCGCTCCAGGCGATATAATTTCCGGATTAGAGGTCTTCCCGAGAACATTACAGATGCTCGCGTAGCAGTCACTGAATTTGTCAAAGATATTATCCCGGGCATCCCTGAACACCGTTTGGAACTTGATAGAGTTCACAGAGCGCTCCATCCCCCCTGCTCAGACGGACTACCTAGAGACATAGTGGTGAAACCCCATTTTTACAGCGTTAAAGAGGAGGTCATGAAGGTTTCTAGGAACTCCCCCAATCTTTCCATCCAAGGTCATTCTGTTCAAATCTTTGCGGACTTATCCCCTTCCACCATTCAAAAGAGAAGATCCCTGAAACCCTTGCTGGAAGTCCTTTTGAAGTCATCCATCAAGTACTGGTGGTCCTTCCCCTTCCGCCTTTCCTTCATCTACAAAAGCAAGACTTATGGCTTCTCCACCTTCCAGGAGGGGGAATATCTCTTAATCCGTCTCAACCTCACCTCTCTGGACTCTTCTTCCACGTTGTCAAATAAAAATGCAGGATCCTCCAAACGTCCCTCTCCTCACAGCCCAATACCACCGCTCTGGCGGAACCAAAAACGCAAGCGCTCCAAGTTCTCTCACCCTCCATGATTCCTAAGTTCAACCCCTGGAACTCGGTTCTTGGTTCTTAATGGCTTTTGATCTCTTGCAGTGCGAAGTGCCTTTTTTCCTTTTTGGGTGACTCTTTTATAACTTAATTAGTCCTTTATTTGACTGTTTTGTTATTATAGCTTTCCCCCCTTTCCCACCCTTATGCCGCCCGGCTAGGACGGGGGAGGGGTGGGGGGGAAGGTATCCCAAAATGTTCTGGGTCGTTCTTGCAAATGTTGACATATGGCTTAACGGTTTCTTTTTTTTTTTTTTTATAGCCCAGCCTCCCATATCTTGGTGGCCTCTAAGGGGGTCTCGCCCCTGTCCTGATCTTTCTCCCGGGGGCCCGGCCAATTTGCCGGGTCCCCTGGAAGGGGGTCCGGGGGTGCTTTACAATGTTTTAACAGTGCCTCTTAGGAGGACAGGTTTATTTGGTTGGTGATTCCTCGGTATCATGATCCCTGGTGATTTACCAATTATCTTTCGCTCCCGCTGGGTACGGAGCAGGCTGGGGAGGCGGGGTCCCTTTCGGGGGATGCGGTGCTCCTCAGGCTCCCCCAGACAGGGACTCCCTCTAGGGGGGGGCTCCCTCGAGGGCCTTTATTATAGTTCCCATTTTTACTAAATTTGTTCTGGTTCTTTAAAGTTATAGGTACATTTCTCTTGTTTTGGGTCTGGGAACTGGCCGGAACGGATGCCCTGTGCCTCCCTCTGTCTCTCGGACAGATGTTTCTCTGCCAACCGGGCAGATACATTCTTGTCCTTTTCTGGGATTGGGGGTGAGCTACCAAACCCCCAATGCCAGAATTCATAGGGGCCAGGTGGTTGGTCTCTGCAACTCCCCTCTTGTGTTCTATGTTTTTCCATTTCCACTTCTGTATCTTCTTTCTATTCCTTATTTAACCCGTCCCCTCTCTCTCAGGCACCAGGGAAGCGTCTCGCTGAGGCACAGTGGTTCATCCCCATAGGCTTTTCACGTGGCAGGTCCCAAACTGACCGTGCACGGACTCAGGTAAGCCTTCTCTCAGAGATGCATAGATAACCTTTCTCAAAATATGGCCACGCTCGCGGACCCCTCAACGAAACTGAGGGTTGCTGGTGAAGAGGAAAAAGTATTTTACACTTGCCCATTCCCAGCATATTGTTGTGCTTCTATTACAAGAAACCCACTTTCCAGGGCAGTTCAACCCTAAGTTTATTCACTCTAAATACCCCCAATTCTTCCTGGCAAATGCTACAGATAAGACTAGAGGTGTGGGAGTCTTTTTTGCCAAGCAGGGAGCGTTTATACCTCAGAGAAAAATTAAAGAACTGGAGGGTAGGTTCATACTCTTATCGGGGCAATGGGGGGTTCAGTATATACTTTTATTTCATACTATGCCCCAAATCAGGGCCAAGTAAAATTCTTTCAAACAATGTTCAAGCTTCTTTCACCCCACCTTGAAGGGATTGTGATAATGGGAGGTGATTCAAACATAGCCCTAGATCATTCTCTCGACAAGTCAGGAAGAGGTCAACCCCGTCTCCTTTGCCCACCAAAACATAGCCTCAAACTTGCTAAGCTTCTATATTCTTTAGGGCTTGTTGATATATGGAGGGAACTCAACCCTAGGGTGAAAGATTACACCCATTATTCTGCCCCCCACCAGAGCTTGGCAAGGATAGACCACATCTTTATTCCTGCTTTTGTCATCCCCTTGATCTCTAAAGCCTACATAAGAGACTTTCCCCTGTAGGATCATTCGCTAGTCATAATACAAGTCAAAGTGAACCTTGGCCAAAGAGGAAAACCCCATTGGCGCCTGAACGAATCCCTTTTAAATAATCCAGTTCACCGTACATTGCTTGAGAAGGAACTTAAAGAATATTTTCAGTTGAACGACAATGGGGAAGTCTCTCCCTCGACACTTTGGGCAGCCCACAAGGGGGTGATGAGGGGCAGGATTATCCAGCTGTCAACCAAACTCAGAAAAGAGAGGGAGAGTGACATAGAGAAATTAGAGCGGGACTTCCATGTTCTCTCCAAGTCCCATAAGAAGAACCCAACCCCCCAATCGAGGGCTTAGTTGGAGGCAGGTATGGTAGCTCTGAACCTTGCCTTGACCACTAAAACCGAAAGACAAATCCAATGGTCCAGAGCCCATTTCTATCTACAAAGAGACCAAATAGGTCCTAAACTGGCTGCCAGGTTGTCCCCTAGGTTCGGTCCTTCTCTTTCCCAAAGATAAGGGATATGGCGGGGTAATAAACTCAGAACCCCCAACGAATTATGAACTCTTTTCAGAAATATTACGCTAGACTCTATGAGTCAGGGAAAACAGCTCCATCCCCTCTCCAAGACACTTTTCTAAATAGGATTACTCTTCCTAAACTTAACATAGTGATTCCCTTGAACAACATTTCACGGAAGCAGAAATTCTAGGAGTAATTAAAAACCTTAAGAAGCGTTCTGCCCCCGGCCCTGATGGATTCTCTACGGGCTACTATAAAACCTTCATTCTCATCATTGCCCCCTTTTTAGTGACACACTTCAACTCACTCCAAGCAGGGTCTATACTGCAGAATGAGGCCAATCTAGCTTTCGTCTCGGTTATCCCCAAACCTGGTAAAGATCTCTTGAACGTTAGCAATTACAGACCTATCTCATTAATAGAGTAGATCGAACCCCCCATGTTCGGTGGGTTCGGCCAAACTTCGGGAAAAAGTCCGGGTTTGGCACCGAATGTTACCCGAACTTTATCCCGGACCCCGAACCCCATTGAAGTCAATGGGGACCCGAACTTTTAGGCACAAAAATGGCTGTAAAAAAGTCCTGGCAAGTGCTAGAGGGCTGCAAAAGGAAATAAAATGGGGGTAAGAGTAGGGCAAGTGCCCTACAAAAAAAAAGGGGATAGGGAAAATAAATTAAAATCAAATTAAAAAAAACGGGAAGGGGGGGTGGAGTAGGAGCCTAGAGGTTTACTAGACCGTGACCGTGGCAGTGTAGGTGGAAGTGGCGGTGATCGAGGAGGAGGAAGAGGTAGCCAACACTATTTTTTTTTTTTTTTGTTTATAATTGGGGTAGCCCCCAAAATATTGAGGCATATTCAAAAAAACAAGTATACGAATGGCTGTGTGAGTCCGGTCTAAATGTCTATTCTGCACAAGGTACAGACAAGTCTTGTGGGATCCATGCCTGGTTCATTTTAATAAACGTTAGCTTGTCCATGTTGGCTGTGGACAGGCGGCTGCGCTTGTCTGTGATAATGCCCCCTGCCGTGCTAAACACACGTTCAGACAATACACTGGCTGCAGGACAGGCCAGCACCTAAAAGGCATAAACGGCAAGCTCAGGCCATGTGGCCTATTTGGAGACCCAGAAGTTGAATGGGGCAGACCCATCAGTCAGTGCTAGTAAGGGGTGTGCACACATACTCTTGCACCATGTTGCTGAAATGCTGCCTCCTGCTAAGACGTGGTCTATCGGCTGGTGGTGCTGTTTGTTGTGGCGGGCTGCTGACAAAGCTTTGCCACATTTCGGCCATGCTAACCCTGCCTTCTGAGGTGCTGGCGGGGCCACAGCTGCCTTGGTGGCCTCTTCCTCCTCCTCCCCTGCCTTCGCCTTGTGCTTCCACTGAGCCCCCGGTGTCATTTGGGAATGCCCTCAGCAGCGCATTTACCAGTGTGCGCTTGTAGTCGCGCATCTTCCTCTCACGCTCCAGTGAGGGAATTAAGGACGGCACATTGTCCTTGTAACGGGGATCCAGCAGGATGGTCACCCAGTAATCAGAAGAAGTTACAATGCGGGAAACTCGGCTGTCGTTGCGCAGGCACTGCAGCATGTAGTCGGCCATGTGTGGCAGGCTGCCCAGAGGCAAAGACAAGCTGTCCTCTGTGGGAGGTATATCATCTGTGTCCTGCGTATCACCCCAGCCACGCTCCAGTGATGCCCACGAGCTGCGTTGGGTGCCACCCTGCTGCGGTTCCTCCTCCTCCTCATGATCTTCCTTGTCCTCCTCGTTCTCCAGAACTGTGCCCTGGCTTGAATATTTTTGACCTGGCCTATGATGGTGCAGAAACCCACCCTCCAAGCCACTTGCGAATGACTGGCCTGATAACCGTGGAAATGACCCCTCTTCCTCCTCCTCATCCTCCTGTGCCACATCCTCTTCCATTATGGCCCGAAGTGTTTTTTCAAGGAGACATAGAAGTGGGATAGTAACGCTGAGAACAGCGTCTTCGGTAGAGTTGAGCGAACACCTGGAAGTTCGGGTTCTGCTGGTCCGTCCGAACTTCGGGACAAAGTCCGGATCCGGGTCCGGACGGAACCCGAACGATCGCACGGACAACGAACCCCATTGAAATCAATGGGGACCCGAACTTTTAGGCACAAAAATGGCTGTAGGAAAGTCCTGGAAAGCCCCAGAGGGCTGCAAAAGGAAGTAAAATGGGGGTAAGGGTAGGGCAAGCGCCCTACAAAAAAATGGGGACAGGGAAATAACTTTAAATATTTTTAAAAAAATAAAAACATAAAAAATGCAAAAATGGAGATGAATGTGGTTCATCTTCAAACTGTGTCTGAAAAGTATTAATTAACGGTAGAAGCCATATAACTGTTCTAAAATCATCTTCAAACTAGGGCAAGTGCCCTACAAATAAATGGGGATAGGGAAAATAAATTAAAATCAAATAAAAAAATGGGAAGGGGGATGGATGTAGAGT
>BLSH010435236.1:425878-444289 GCA_018402905.1 Glandirana rugosa
GCTCATGGACAGTGGACGGGTGGACTCATGACGCTGATGGGCAGGTGACAGGTACTTGGGTACTCAGGTGGGCAGGTGACAGGTACTCGGGTACTCAGGTGGGCTGGTGACAAGTACTCGGGTATGCTGATGGGCTGATGAAAGGTACTCGGATACTCTGATGGGCAGGTGACAGGTACTCTGGTATTCTGATGGGCAGGTGACAGGTACTCGAGTACTCTGATGGACAGGTGACAGGTACTCGGGTACTCTGATGGTCTGGTGACAGGTACTTGGGTACTCTGATGGTCTTGTGACAGGTACTCAGGTACTCTGATGGTCTGGTGACAGATACTCGGGTACTCTGATGGACTGGTGACAGGTACTCGGGTACTCTGATGGGCTGGTGACAGGTACTCGGGTACTGTGATGGGCTGGTGACAGGTACTCGGGTACTCAGATGGGCAGGTGACAGGTACTCGGGTACTCAGATGGGCAGATGACAGGTACTCGGGTACTTTGATGGGTTGGTGACAGGTACTCGGGTACTCTGATGGACAGATGACAGGTACTCGGATACTCTAATGGGCAGGTGACAGGTACTCGGGTACTCTGATGGGCAGGTGACAGGTACTTGGGTACTCTGATGGACAGGTGATGGGTGCTCAGGTACTCTGATGGACAGGTGACAGGTACTCGGGTACTCTGATGGACTGGTGACAGGTACTCGGGTACTCTGATGGACAGGTGACAAGTACTCAGGTACTTTGATGGGCAGGTGACAGGTACTCGGGTACTTTGATGGGCAGGTGACAGGTACTCGGGTACTTTGATGGACAGGTGCCAGGTACTCGGGTACTCTGATGGGCAGGTGAGAGGTACTCGGGTACTTTGATGGATAGGTGACAGGTACTCTGATCGGCTGTGACAGGTACTCTGATGGGGTGGTGACAGGTCCTCTTTATTGGGGGGGAGGGTGATCAGTGTGCTTGGTGTACAGTAAGCGGTAACAAGTTGTTACCGCAATCTCCCTGTCACACACGATCGGTGTGTGACAGGGAGAACCGTGGTAACAGCTCGTTACCGTGGTTTGCTTACATCACATGACCGGCTGTGATTGACACAGCCGGTCACGTGGTAAAGAGCCAAATCTATTGGCTCTTTACACGGATCGGAGCTGGGCTTTGTCTGAGGGACAAGCTTCAGCTCCGATCGCCACGCTGCGCGCCCCCGGGGGCGCGCACGAGCGGCGTGCACGTGAGGCCCGTTTGTGACCGGCTGTGATTGGACACAGCCAGTCACGGGGTAAAGAGCCAATTTTATTGGCTCTTTACCCAGATCTGGGGGGGACACAACCCCCCGACAGACGAGCGATCCGTGATCCCCACTGTGCGGGCCCCTGGGGGCCCGCAGTAGCGGCGAGAAGCGGTGGACGTCATATGACGTCCACCCGGATCGACGACCAGTCCCTGCCGACGTCATTTTACAATGGCTCGGTAGGGAACTGGTTAATAATAAAAAGGCAAAACCAGAGCACATTGCACACTTAAAAGATGATGATGGGAGGATGGCCACAGATGATACAAAAAAGGCAACGATGGCAGTGCACATGCGCGAGTGGTCCAAGATGGCTGCCTGAGCTGAGACCTCCGCAGCACCCGAGCAGCCCGGAGCCTACAACTCACACCAGCGCTCTCCCACCTGCTCCTAACGAGCTGGACTGGACCCCTGAACACTCCAGGAGCACCGGCATATGTCTAGAGGCCCCGCCCGGAGATTTTGGGTCGGCGGAGCCGGCCGGGTGTACCAAGATGGCCGCCGCTTCCACGAGGCAGACACAGGCCACAGCAGAAGGAAGGCAAGTTATCGCCCCAGCATCACTGTCATTCACCCCCCCAGCCCCAAAGAAACCTGCTACAGGGCCTAAGCCCATCCCCAACTTCCACGGAGTCCCTCCTGGGCAGAGAATTCGGGATCCCTGCAGGCTCCAATTCGGGCCTACCGCGGTCCCCTTATCAGGACATTTCTATTCCCAATACTCCCATTCAAGATTCTCCATTCCCCTCAGGGGACCTATACCAGAAGCTAGCGGACCTGCTAGACAAGAGCCTGACTACAACTTCTGCCAAAATAATGGTGGAAATGAATGCAAACTTCCAGAATTTGGGGGCGCACATGGAAGCCATTGAAAATAAACTGCATCTAGCAGTAACCCATACTAACCAAAATTCTGAACATATACAGATCCTGCAGGAGCGTTTAGAATCTGCCATTTCAAGGATTGACGATTTGGAAAATAGTACCCGACGCTACAACTTTCGGATAAGAGGTGTCCCTGAAACTTTTACTGACCCTTCTCAAGTAGTCCAGGAGATTATCAAAAATTTGATACCGAACATTCCCTCACATCGTCTAGAACTGGACAGGGCCCACAGGGCCTTAGGTCCCCCCAGGAAAGATGGCACCCCTAGGGACATTATCACTAAACCCCACTTTTTTGCAGTGAAAGAAGCGGTCATGAAACAATCTAGAAGTGCCAACCAATTGTCTTTTCAAGGTCATCCCATTCAGATATATGCAGATCTCTCACAGGTCACCATTCAGCGCAGGAGAGCCTTAAAACCACTTCTCCCAGTCCTAATCTCCAAAAACATTAAATATTGGTGGACTTTTCCTTTCGCAGTGAAATTTCAATATCAATCTAAATATTATTCCTTCTCATATCTCCCGGAGGGAGAGAAAATTCTGCTTCATCTACAACTTATTTCGCAGGAAGCTGACATGGACACTTCAAGCGGTATCCAAAGCTCAACCAAAAGACCTCCTCCAGCCAGCCCGCTGACCCCACTCTGGAATAAATCCAAGTCAAAGAAATCTAAGGAGAATGCCTTAACCTGACTGTGCTTATGGGACTCTGGATCCCGGCCTTTTTGAAACTGCCTACATGATAGGGGGTTTCCTGGTTCAATAAAACAGACGAGAGGATTTGGAGCTTCATTTTGCCTCTCTTGCAAAGTTTTCTTCTATGTTTTTCTTATGCCTTTATAATGTTTGTTTTGCAGTTCGATATAAAGTATTCAGGTTAGAGAATCCTGGAGATATTGCCACTCCCCTTGGTTCTCCCCAAAGGTTAGAGGCTTATGTAATCTCGTACAGGACGGGTATAATTGCATCTCTCCCGAGACCTCTCTTAGGGAATATCTCCACTGTCTCATGTGTGGTCTCCCCGCTGTCTTCAGACGGGGTCTTCATTTCTCCGGCGCTCCGTAAAGGGTGCTGGGGGGGCGGGCCTCCTCTGAGGGCAGCGGGGTCTCTGCTTTTCTTCCTGGCTCGGTATGATGGAGCCACGGAACTTAAATTCACTAATGAAAGACACATTGTTTGTATAGACTACGCTGGGATCTCTTATGCTATATTGTGATGTCCCCCTCGGCTTGGAAACCATTCAGGTTTCCTGACGGGGGGTCTGATCCTAAGCTGGTGTATATTCCCGGGAGGTCCCCCCTCCCCGGGGTTTGAATGTCAACAGAGAAGCTTAGTCGATAGACTGGGTTCCTCCCTTTCTGGCTCCTCTAAGGGGGGTGCCGGAGGGGGAGACCCCGCACTCTGTTCATGAGTGTTTCATTCCTATTAACAATAAGCTGCAGCTCCCTTATTTCTTCAAATGGAGCTGGCGTTGGTCTCAATCCTTTCACCTTTATAGTCCCGACAGGGAATGATCTTCGGACTGCCGGGTGCTACACATGTGCCTCCTCCTCTCCCTCAGACACCACGGTCTCTGGGGTAGAGGACGTCTGAACTTAGCTTCAGGCACTTACGGTGTGTGTTCCCGGGGAGGTTTTTTATCTCTCTGTGGTTCATACGAGGTTAAAAGATGCTTCTTAATGCATCTTTATTCTTTGTTTCCTTTGTTCTTTCCCCTTTTCTCATTTTCTTTGTCTTTCTTCTATCCCTTTCTTTTTCCAAGCTCAGGGGGGAGCTAATACGTTATCTCTTTTTTTTTCTCTGCCAGCGGCTCCTCGACATGAGTGGTGTTTCCTCTTTGAAATGGGGGTCTGACTCTCGCTATGGGTTATCTACCATACAGTTCCATAATTTTTATAAATCCCAACACTTGTATGTAGTTCTTTTACAGGAAACACATTTTCCCCACACTTTCGCCCCAAAATTTCTACACCAACACTTCCCAGTTTTCCACCTAGCGGGTACTGAAAACAAGACTAAGGGAGTAGCTATTTTATTTTCCAAACGGTGTAACTTTACATTCAAGGGTGAATTCAAAGACCCTAAAGGCAGATTTATCCTAGTTAAGGGTTGGATGGACAGCAATCTATATTCTTTCATTTCTTACTATGCCCCTAATAAAGGTCAAGCAGACTTCTTTCAAGCCATGTTCCGCTCTCTGGAACCCTTCTTAGAGGGGACCCCTATATTTGGGGGGACTCAAACATTGCTCTTGATCAAGGTCCACACAAATCAAACCCCCTGAAATCACACCTAATTCGCCCCACAAGAGTTAGTCTTAAGATTGCTCGAATCTTTAACACTCAGGGTCTGGCAGATGTTTGGCGGGATGTACACCCTACAAAAAGGGATTTTACCCACTTCTCAGCCCCGCATCTCTCCTACTCACGGATAGATCATATTCTAATTCCAACCCACAGACTCCCACTTGTGGTCAATTCTCATATTGTTGACACCCCTATCTCTGATCACTCTTTAGTCACTTTATCACTCATATGTGCCGCTCCAGGCCACAGCTCCTCCTTCTGGAGATTGAATGAGTCTCTCCTTAATGATCCAGTGACGGTCACAACCATTGACAATGCTTTGAAAGATTTCTTCCTGTTAAATGATACAGTAGACATTTCGGCGGAAACACTCTGGGCTGCTCATAAGGTGTCAATAAGGGGTACACTGATTCAGATCACATCCAAACGCAAAAAAGAGCACTCAGCAGAAATTTTGCAACTTGAAAAGGCTTATATCTCCCTTAGGACCCAACATAAGTCCAACCCCTCCTCCGTCTCCATTGATCAATTGGACTCTATTAGAACCCAATTGAATCTTGCACTTACGACCAAAGCCGAAAAACAAATCCGGTGGACGGGTGCCAAATTTTACTCCCAAAAAGATAAGATCGGCTCAATTCTGGCCGCCCGCCTAACCCCCCGCATTCGTACTCATGCACTTCCTAAAATTCGGTTCCAAAACCAGGGTACCACTAGCAACCCTAAAACGATCCTCCAAGCCTTCGGGGATTTTTATGCTAAACTATATAGCTCTCCCACCCCCACCCATAAAGGTGACATCCCCCAGTTCTTAGACTCCCTCCCAATCCCTAAACTCTCCGATGAGCATAGGGCAGATCTAGATAGCGCTATAACAGATAGGGAGATTGTGGATGTTATCAAACAATTGAGAAATAGATCAGCTCCGGGCCCGGATGGCCTTTCTGCCCCTTATTATAAAACGTTTGTTACTACATTGGCTCCATATATGACAAAGTTTTTTAATTCCAAAATTTCAGGAACTCCAATAAACTTTGACTTGAATACAGCGTTTATTTCTGTTATTCCTAAACCTGATAAAAACCCGGAAGAAGTTGCGAACTACAGGCCCATCTCTCTCATCAATAATGACCTCTAACGAAAATTTTAGCGAACCGGCTAGCATTATTCATAAACAATTATATCCATAAGGATCAGGTGGGCTTCATCCCAGGCAGGCAAGGCCCCGATCAGACTAGGAGAGCTATAGATATCATTTCCATACTTCAATCTAACTGGACGGGTGCCCCCGCTCAGCAGGGGATGCTTCTCTCCTTAGACATACGCAAGGCATTCGACTCGGTCACCTGGCCATATATTTTTCAGCTGCTGGAACATTGGGGGTTTGGGGATCGCTTCCTTGGCATTATCCATTCCCTATATGTTTCCCAAGAGCCCTAATTCGCATTCAAGGCCATTATTCACCCTTGATTAAAATAGAGAGGAGCACTAGACAGGGCTGCCCGCTGTCACCTCTAATTTTTGCAATAGCCATTGAAACTCTTGCAATTGCAATCAGAGAAAATCAAAACATTAAAGGTGTCACTTGTGGTTCCCAAACTCACAAATGTGGGCTGTTCGCGGACGACATGTTGTTGTTCATCACCTCCCCAATTACGTCCCTTCCCAATCTCTGCCAAACCCTGGAGACTTTCTCCCGCCTGTCAGGTCTTCAAGTGAATTATTAAAAGTCAGAAGCCCTGTACATTTCTTTCCCACAGGAGTCTCTTGTATCACTAAAGGAGGCATTTACATTCTCATGGAATGACTCTCACATTAAATATTTGGGAGTCTCTTTGTCCCCCAGGTTTGAAAGTCTCTATGACCTTAATTTTCCCCCTATGTTTCGTAAATTGGAACAAGATCTTAAGGAATGGGCGAAGCAGAACCTAACATGGTTTGGACGAATCAATGCTGTTAAAATGACCCTACTTCCTAGATTATTATATCTATTTAGAGCCCTGCCCAGATCAGGAGAAATCATCTGCGATCTCTACAAAGTAAAATACTTAAATTTATTTGGGGAGGAGCAGGATATAGAATTAAACAACAAACACTGTACCTTTCAAGGAAGAATGGAGGTTTAGGGGTCCCTCATCTCCTCAAATATTAATTTGAGGCTAGAATTTCCCAAATCTCCACAGTTTACATTAAAGCGAAGAAACCAGAGTGGATTCAGATAGAACGCCAAGCTGCACCATCGTTTACACTCGACTATCTCTTGTGGTGCAACCCAAGAGTTCGCCCAGCTATTCTTTCACCAACGCACTCCACCTCCTTCTCCCTCTGGGACACACTAAGAAAGAACCCTACCCTAGTCTCTTCCACTCAACCCCTAGCGCACTTGTTCCATAATCCGGAATTCCCACCTGGTCAAAATATCAAAGCCTTTCAATGGTGGCTAGACAAAGGCCTATATCGGATAGGGCATTTCTTTACAACCTCAGGCCCAATCACTTTAGCGTACTGTGTTAGCAAACTTGAACTTCCGAACTCTGAAAGGTTTAGATTCAGTCAAACACCTTATGAAGCCTGGTGTGGCTCAGCCATGGAGCAGAGAGGGGGCATATCGATTATCTATGCGTCACTTTCTAGCCGTAATACTAAATCTTCCTATATGCTAGCCTGGGAGGAAGACCTTCAGTTTCAGTGGAACTTAGATACTTGGCACAACGCTACTTCGCTAGCCTTTAGGGGGATCCTCAATACCTCACTGATGGAAGCGAACATCAAAGTCATCTGTCAATGGTACATGACTCACTCTAAGTTAGCGAAAATATTTCCCACAGCAGACCCTCTGTGCTTCAGAGGATGCCAGCTTCGAGGTACCATGGTTCATATATGGTGGGAATGCCCCAGAATTAGAACTCTATGGAAAAAAATTTTCCGGCTGATTTATAAAGTCACGAACCTAAAAATCCCTAGCAACCCAACGATAGCTCTTCTAAATTCACCTATTCTGAACATCTCAAAGCCGTCTCAAAAACTGATCCACTTCATTTTTTTGGGCACTAAAATTTCAATAGCGAGGGCTTGGAAAAGAACACACACATCACTGAAAGCAGTGATCAGGAAGGTCTCCTGGATCATGTCACAGGAGAAACTGGCTAGCGCTCTTTCTAACTCATCCAAAAAGTTTTAAACCACATGGGAGCCCTGGGCTTCGTTTATGGGTATCTCACTATACCCAGGAATGATTTTCCCCCAACGGCCATAAATATTGTGTGGATGGGCCCTCCACAGGGAGAGCTTGTTGGCTTCCCCTCCTCCTCTCTTCCTTCTTCTTCCCTCTAGTCTCTCTTTTCTCCTCCTCTCCTTCCTCTCTTCTATCTTTCTCTCTGGTTATTTTGTTATTAGATAGTTGGTCGTTATAAGACAGGACTCCCAGGAGACTTCTTGAGACGGAAGTACTCTGTAGGCGCCCATTGTGTATTTTCATTTTCGCCTGCTATGGTTTAATGCCGACAGAGTTGCCATCTTTGATTTAGTAATTGTCTCCTCTAATTCTGTTTTTCACTTCCACTGTAATTCTGTGTTATTCTTCCATGTCTGTAACGATGCAAATCTTCTGTTTGCCTTTTTTGATACTAAAAATAAAAATACTTTGAAAAAAAAAAAATAAATAAAGGTAACGATATTAAATTAAATACTAACAACAATGTTAGTACCGCATCACAGGACATACCTTCGTGGCTAACGGAGGCCAGAGTCAAAGAAAGATTAGAGAAACTTAATGCAAATAAATCACCAAGACCAGATGGCTTACACCCGAGAGTCCTCGGGGAACTGAGTCAGGTTATAGCCAGGCCTTTGTTCCTAATGTTTGCAGATAGCATAATGAGGGGATTGGTACCGGCTGATTGGAGGAAAGCCAATGTGGTACCAATATTTAAAAAAGGACAGAGACATATTCCTAGGAATTACAGGCCAGTCAGCCTAACATCAATAGCGGGTAAGTTATTGGAGGGCATAATTAGAGACTATATCCAAAAAGTAACTGAGGAAGGTAACATCATTAGCAGTAATCAACACAGGTTTATGATGGGTCGTTCCTGCCAAACAAACCTGCTAACATTCTACGAGGAAGTGAGCGGCCATCTAGATATGGGAAGGTCAGTGGATGTGGTGTACCTGGATTTTACAAAAGCGTTTGACACCGTTCCCCACAAATGCTTGATTTACAAGCTAAGGTCTGTAGGCATGGACCAGAAGGTTTGTTCTTGGGTAGAGAACTGGCTGCAGGGGCGTGTCCAAAGGGTGGTAATTAATAATGTGTGCTCAGACTGGTCTGGAGTGACGAGTGGGGTACACCAAGGATCTGTCTTGGGACCATTTTTATTCAACGTATTCATTAACGATCTGGGGGACAAGATTAATAGCTCAGTTTCGTTTTTTGCTGATGATACAAAGATATGCAGGGCAATAACATCACAACAGGATGGTGACATCTTACAGAATGACCTGAACAAACTAACGGAGTGGGCAGAAAAATGGCAAATGAGGTTTAATGTGGAGAAATGTAAGGTAATGCACTTGGGGGCAAAAAACATAAAATGAAAATACGCACTAGGGGGTGAGCCTCTGGGGGAATCAAGAATGGAGAAGGATCTGGGGGTCCTAGTAGATGACAGACTGAGAAATAGCATGCAATGTCAAGCTGCTGCAACCAGAGCAGGTAGAATATAAGCATGCATAAATAAGGGGATATGCTCCAGGGATAAAACTATAATTCTGCCACTTTATAATAGCCTGGTGAGGCCACATCTGGAGTATTCTGTCCAGTTCTGGTCACCAGCCCTCATAAAGGATGTACTAGAGCTGGAGAGAGTCCAAAGGAGGGCAACCAAACTGATTAGGGGAATGGAAGACCTTACTTACGAGGAACGATTGCAAGCGCTAAACGTATTCTCTCTGGAGAAGCGATGCTTAGGAGGGATATGATTGGGATCTATAAATATCTTAATGGGGATCCGAGCGTAAAGGATAAACTGTTTAGCCTCAGGGAATGTAGAAGGACAAGGGGACACACGTTGAAACTAGAAGAGAAAAGGTTTAATATTAAAACTCGTAAGGAGTTCTTCACTGTCAGGGCGATAAGGATGTGGAACTCTCTTCCACAACTAGTGGTGACTGCGGGGAGTTTGGATATATTTAAAAAACTCTTGGATGTACATCTCAATAAGTACAACATACAGGGATATGGGTACTGATAGAATATACCTACACAGGTTGAACTGGATGGACTGTTGTCTTTTTTCAGCCTTAACTACTTTGAAACTATGAAATTATTTTAAGTTATTTCCCTATCCCCATTTCTTTGTAGGGCACTTGTTATATCCTTACCCCCATTTTCCTTCCTTTTGCAGACCTCTAGGACTTTCCAGGACTTTGTTACAGCCATTTTTGTGCCTAAAAGTTTGGGTCCCCATTGATTTCAATAGGGTTCGGGGTCCAGGTCAAAGTTCGGGTCAAGTCCGGACCCAAACCCGGACTTTGTCCCGAAGTTCAGCCGAACCTGCTGAACCCAAACTTCCAGAGGTTCGATCAACTCTAGTCATCATCTAAGATGTGCTGCGCTGGTGTTTCCATGTCCTCATCCTGCAACAGACGTGGTTGGGCATCGGTGCACTCAATGTCTTCCACTTCTGGGGCAGCGCTATGTGGATGGCCCACGGAAAGCACACCAGGAGAGTCATCAAAAAGCATAAGAGTCTCTTGCATGACTTGGGGCTCAGACTGCTTGGCTAATTTACAAGGGGCTGAGGAGAAAGACAGATGGCCATGGGGTTCAGGTGCCAACTCTGAGCTTTCATCAAGGGACCGCGAGGGAGACAATGTGAAGGAACTGGAGGCACTGTCAGCCACCCAATCTACTATCGCCTGTACTTGTTCTGGCCTCACCAATCATTGAGCGGCATTCGGGCCTACCATATTCTGGTGAAGCTTCTGTTGGCTACTTGAGGATGGTGTTTCACTTGTGCGTGTAGCTGGCACACATCGACCACGTCCTCTCCTTCCAACAGGAGCTTCATCAACACGACCAACACCAGCAGCACCATGACCACGTCCCTGATTTGCTCTCCTCATTGTGCCCACAAATGTACTATGTAGCCCTATTTAAGTATTTATTAATACCAATTAATACCTTCTTTTTTTTTGGAAAACACCAACGTAGACGCACTTTTTATTTTGGTGCAAGAAATGCACCACTCACACCAACAGCTGGAACCTCTCCCTTTAGAACTAGGAGATGATTATAGAACAATAATCTGTCCCTTACAGCAACAGTTGGAACCTGGCCCTATAGGAGTAGGCGATGATTTTTGAACAATAATCTGTCCCTTACAGCAACAGCTGGAACCTGGCCCTATAGGAGCAGGCAATGATTTTTGAACAATCATCTGTCCCTCTAAGCAACAGCTGGAACCTGGCCCTATAGGAGTAGGCAATGATTTTTGAACAATAATCTGTCCCTTACAGCAACAGCTGGAACCTGGCCCTATAGGAGTAGGCGATGATTTTTGAACAATAATCTGTCCCTCTAAGCAACAGCTGGAACCTGGCCCTATAGGAGTAGGCGATGGTTTTTGAACAATAATCTGTCCCTCTAAGCAACAGCTGGAACCTGGCCCTATAGGAGTAGGCGATGATTTTTGAACAATAATTTGTCCCTCTAAGCAACAGCTGGAACCTCTCCCTATAGAACTAGGAGATGATTTTAGAACAATAATCTGTCCCTCTAAGCAGAAGCCTCTACCTAGTGCAGTCAGATCGTTCTGTAATGCAGGGTGAGATTTGCAATCTGTCACTCAAAGCAGCAGTATGAGAAATCTCTAATTAGTCCAGAATCAGATTGTTGTGTAACAGAGCAACAGTAGTAGTAATCTCAGGATGCAGGATGAGATGTGAAAATATCTGCAATCTGTCCCTCGGCAGCTTCCTCTCCCTACACTAGTCAGAGTCTCAGAGATCATGTGACTGCAGCATCAAGTGACTCCAGCTTATAAAGAGGCTGGGTCACATGATGCACTGGCCTTTCACAGCCATGCCATTAGTAGGCATGGCTGTGATGGCTTCTAAGGGCAAACCAGTGAAACGCTTGTTGATCGGATGCCCTGCACCTATTCAACATGCGTGATCAACTACCAAAACCCAGAACCCGAACGTTTTTTGAAATGTCCGGGTTCGGGTCCGGGTCCCGGACACCCCAAAGTTTGGTACGGACCCGAACTTTACAGTTTGGGTTCGCTCAACACTAGACAAGTGTAGTCACACAAGTAGAATATTTTATGGTGGCCATACACTCAACGATCTAATTGAACGATTCTTCACACAATAAGACAATATGATTGGATCTATGAATTATCGAAAAGACGCATACTGTGTCATCAATTGATCTCAAGCAAAACTGATCGATTTATTCAAAATTATTCAGATCAGTCTGGATGGAAAATTTGATCTTAAGAAAGTAGATATTTTGGCATGATCATTAAGTGTATGGTAAACAGAACAATCTTTTCTAAAAAAAGGTGAAATATCATCAGTGATACTGTAATAATAATCCACAGTGTCGCAAATGATACAAAAAACAAAATCAATACAAATTAATATTAACAAATTATCATAAACTAATAAATAAGTGCTGTAACAAATGTCCAATAAATAAGTGCTGAAAATTATAGTTCAGCGAAGTTGGCCCCCGTAAAATCAGCATGAATAAAAACTCGTGTGTTTCTTTAGTGCTACATTTGTGCGGTTTTGTGCCATAAAGGTTTACATTTGTGCTGCTTTTATTTTTAAGATATTAGCAATTGTTATTTACAGACTATGACATCATCTAGCCCCCCTATAACAGCCAAAGGGCACGAAACTGGGCTGGTTGGTTAGTGCCATATTTGTGCTGGTTTGTTCCATTTAAATCACCGTTTTATCTTTTATCGCCTTTGCGTTATTAATGATTTATTAAAGGTCACTCAGCCCCCTACAACACTCAAAAGACATTAAACCAGGCTGGTTGGTTAGTGCCGTGTTTGTGCTAGTCTGTTATGTTTAGAATTCAGTTTTATCTTTTATCGTTTTTGCATTATTAATGATCTATTAAAGCTCACCAAAGGTCACTACAACAGACAAAACATCCCGAAACTGGGCTTGTTGGTTAGTGCTACGTTTGTGCTGGTTTGTGCTGCTAAAATTTTTATTTGTGCTGTTATGTTTTTTTTAGTTATAACAGTTTTTTTTTTTTATCAAACCTCACCCACTTTGCCCTCTACAATCAGCACAAATAAAAACTCAAGTGTATTTCTTTAGCGTTACATTTGTGCTGTTTTGTGCCATAAAAATGTACATTTGTGCTGCTTTTCTTTTTACAATATTTTTTCCAGACTATGACATCACCCAGCCCCCCCCAACAACAGCCAAAAGACACAAAACTGGGCTGGTTGGTTAATGCCGCATTTGTGCTGGTTTGTGTCGTTTAAATCTCTGTTCTATCTTTTGTCATTTTTGTGTTATTAAAAATGTATTAAAGGACACCAAAGTTCATTCAGCCCCCTACAACACCCAAAAGACATGAAACCATGCTGGTTGGTGCCATGTTTATGCTGGTTTATTTATTTCAGGTACTTATATAGCACCGTCAATTTACCCAGCACTTTACATACACATTTGTACATTCACATCAGTCCCTACTCTCAAGGAGCTTACAATCTAATGTCCCTAACTCACATTCATACATACACATACTAGTGTCAATTTAGATTGGATACAATTAACCCACCAGCATGACTTCGGAGTGTCGGAGGAAACCCATGTAGGCACATGGAGAACATGCAAACTCCAGGAAGGAAGTGTCGTGGTGTTGATTTGAACCAGTGACTCATTGGCTGCTAGGTGAAAGTGCTAGCCGCTACACCCTTGTGCAGTTTAAAGCTTTGTTTTTTTGTTTATCGTTTTTACGCCATCAATAATTTACTAAAGGTCACCAGAGGTCACTCAGCCTCCCTACAACAGCCAAAAGACACGGAAATTCGCTCATTGGTTATTGCTACATTTGTGCTGGTTTGTGCTAAAAAATTTTGTTTGTGCTGTTATGGTTTTTTAGTTATAACTGTTTTATTTTTTTAATCACACACCACCCACTTTGCCCCCCTACAATCAGCACACATAAAAACTCAAGCGTGTTTCTTTAGTGCTACATTTGTGCTGTTTTGTGCTGCAAAAATGTACATATGTGCTGCTCTTATTTTTAAGACATTAGAAATAGTTTTCTTCTAGATCAGGGGTCTCCAAACTTTCTAAACAAAGGGCCGGTTTACTGTCCTTCAGACTTTAGGGGGTCAGACTCTGTCTATCTGGAATAGAAAATGTCCCAGAATCAGTTGGAGTAAACAATGCCCCATGTTTGGTGTTATTGGTAAGAATTGTGTCCCAACATTGGTATCATTGGGCCCCGTTGTTTGTGTCATTGGTAGGAATTGTGCCCCATGGTTAGTGTCATTGGGAGGACTTGTGTCCCATCGTAGGTGTCATTGGGAGGAATTGTGCCACATCACTGGTGTCATTGGGAGGAATAGTGCCCCATCATTGTGTCATTGGGAGGACTTGTGTCCCATCATTGCTGTCATTGGGAGGAATTGGGCCCCATCATTGGTGTCATTGGGAGGCATTGTTCCCCATCATTGGTGTCATTGGAAGGAATTGTGCCCCATCGTTGATATCATTGAGGGGAATTGCACCCCATCATTGGTGTCATTGGGCCCCATTGTTGGTGTCATTGCGAGTAATTGTGCCCCATTGTTGGTGTCAGTATATATATAATAAATGTACATCTTTTTACAGGTTAAAAAAATATGCATTTATTTGTTTTTCTTACTGTGCAGCCTGAAAGGTAGCCTGCAATCACGGTGCAGTGTCAGGCTCCTGCAGACTCAGTCAGCGGTCTCCCCATACCTGCCATACAGGCAGACAGTTACTGAATGGCAGGAAGATCAATGAACTACGAGAGCATTCCAGTGCCCTTGTAGTTCATTGTGAACTACAAGCCATCGGCCATGGTGGCTGATGGTACTTGTAGTTCATTCATTCACATAACTCTGTAAATAAATAACAGTGGGTGAGGGGAGACAATCCCCCGTCCGCTGTTGTGGGAAAGGGGGAATCTGGGGGTGAGGAGGCAGGAGCTAGAACATGTTACATGTTCCATCGTAAATAAGGGTGGAACGTGTCACATGTTGCAAAAGTGAACTTATCCCAATTGTGAACTGATCCTTTAATGCTTTGGGGTTTTAACTAATCTTCAGGCCTAAATTGATTTTGTAAACAGGTGTGGCAGAATGGCTCAGGCAGTTTAAGGGTTCAGGTGAACTGAGTGTATGTAGTTTGTTCACAGTTGTAGTTTGAATGGAATGCATTAGTAGTTTACTTAATTTGTTGTCTGAAATTACACTTTAAAGTGACCCTTTCAGGGGGTCAACAAAATCACACGTGAATGAAACAGCCTTATACATACCTGTCAGTTGGCCCATTTACTAAAACCTCAATCAGTAGGAGAACTCCAGGTGCCAATCTAATTTGACTCCACTACAGTTCACAATGGTGACATAGGGATCATCAGGAGTACCCACAGCGAAGAACACACCATTCCACATACCTGGAAGTATGGAATTGGATCAGTAGGGGGAGCTCTGATACAGAATGACGTTTTAACAAATAGGCCGATGGACAAGTATGTATAAAGCTTTTTCATTCACAGATTATCTATTTTGTGATTTCATAGACCCCTTGACAGGATAGCTTTAATACTCATTTCTGTGTGACACCTTTTTGTAGCCTTGGACACCACAATAGTCAGAAATGCCTTTGATGTGACGAGACGTCTTCCCTATGCTCTTCATATGACAGCTATTCGGAGGAAGTGCAACTATAAATGTTTCAGGAGCTTACCAAAACAACAGTAAGACTGTTAAAGTGGAATTATATCTAAAAAAACAAAAAATAACAATTCAGACAGGTAAGATTTTTATGACAGAAAAGGGCATATTGATTTCTTCATTCATAATTGCTTCTCCCTGCCTAAAAGCATTTGTGTTCACTGAGCCACGCATGCAAAGCTCAGCATATGTTTAGATCTGCATGCACAGGAGTGCCAGCATTGCATCCCTGCCAACCACGTGACTGAAGAGTCTGAAACTGGAAGGAAGACTTGGAGAAGATGACACCACCTGTGACCAATGGCATTGCTAACACCACAGCTCTGGTGGGGATCACTAGCCAGGTAAGTCCGCCATGGTAATGCATACTAGCACATTATGGCTAAAAACTCCTGGGGCCCAACTTCAATGTATTAGTGTAGAGGTTTATTTCTGCCTTAATGTTCAGAGAGACATGTCCACATGTTGAATGCTGGTTATATTTTTTCTTCAATATTTGTCAAAGACTAGTGTCTCTCCAATCACTACACAGGTATATTGATCAGGTATATTGATTAACCAGTTCCCTACCGAGTCATATTAAAATGACATCGGCAGGAACTGCTCGTCGATCCGGGCCGACGTCATATGACGTTGGCCGCTTCTCGCCGCTGGGGGCCCGTAGAGTGGCGATCTCGGATCGTTCGTGTGCCGGGGGGTCGTGTCTCCCCCCGATCGTGGTAAAGAGCCAATAGATTTGGCTCTTTACCACGTGACCGGCTGTGTCCAATCACAGCCGGCCACTTTGTTGACTCACATGACCGCGGCTCGTGCGCATCCCCGGGGACGCGCAGCGCAGTGATCGGGGACGAGGCTTGTCCCTTGGACACAGCCCGTCCCCGATCAGGGTAAGTGAGCCAATGAAATGGCTCTTTACCACATGACCGGCTGTGTCCAATCACAGCCGGTCATAAATGTAAACAGTTCACAGGTAACGTGCTGTTACCTGGCTCTTCTCCTCACACACCAATCCAGTGTAAGGTTAAGAGAGCAGAACTGTGAATAATACACCTTCAGCAATATTACTGTGCCCAGATTGTGCCCAGATTGTGCCCCCCTCCCCCTGAAGAGTACCTGTCAGTCAATCAGAGTACCTGTCAGACAATCAGAGTACCCTATCATCACATCAGAGTACCCTATCATCACATCAGAGTACCCCATCATAACATCAGAGTACCCATCATACCATCAGAGTACCCGTCATACCATCAGAGTACCCGTCATACCATCAGAGTACCCACCATACCATTAGAGTACAGTATCATCACATCAGAGTACCTATCAGTCCATCTGAGTACCCGCCATACCATCAGAGTACCCGCCATACCATAAGAGTACCTGTCAGTGCATCAGAGTACCCACCATACCATAGGAGTACCTGCCAATCCATCAGAGTACCTGCCATTCCATCAGAGTACCCGTCAGTCCATCAGAGTACCTGTCAGTTCATCAGAGTACCTGCCAGTCCATCAGAGTAAACTGCCAGTCCATCAGAGTACCTGCCAGTCCATCAGAGTACCTGCCAGTCCATCAGAGTACTTGACATACCATCAGAGTACCTGCCAGTCCATCAGAGTATCTGTCAGTCCATCAGAGTATCTGTCAGTCCATCAGAGTACCTGTCAGTCCATCAGAGTACTTGACATACCATCAGAGTACCTGCCAGTCCATCAGAGTAACCGCCAGTCCATCAGAGTATCTGTCCAGTGGCGGTTTATCCATGTGTGCAGAGTGTTCATTGCACACGGGCCTCCAGGTCAAAGGGGGCCCACTTGCACTGTCACACTCTGCACATGATGGAGTAGTAAAAAAATATTATTTATCGGTACACGCGCGCGCCGCCGGTACATACTCTCTCTCCAGCAGAGCAGTACACAACAGCACAACAGTCCCGCGGGCCGCCTCATCGCCTGCCCTGAGCCCTCCCTCCTCGAGTCCTCCCCCTACTGCGCCTGTCAGTCACTCTGACTCCAGGCAGAGGCAGTGGGTGGAGTCGACTCGTGAGGAGGACTGCGCGCACACTCTCACTGCAGCCAGACGAGGAGAGAGAGCCAGCCTGTGCGCAGCTTCTCCGAGTGCTGACTGCTGACCCCGTCTGCTGCCTCGTAGCGGGCTCTCGTGGCCGGCGGGCCGTGACAGTCAGCAGCCTGCTTGCCTGTAGTAGCCCTACTAGACCACCCTCACCTGCCTTGCCCTGGACTGGACCCTGGACGTCGTCGCCGTTGACGGTGAGTGAGTCACCCAGCAGAGCAGAAAATGGGGATGGGGATGTGTGGAAACGTGGCTCAGTGACTGGGCCTCAGCCCTCAGGCCTAGTTGGTGGTGCATGCGGCCTGCCGCCTGGCCCTTCCTTCCCCTTCAAAGTCGCCCCTGCCTGCCCTGGTTGGTCCCTGGACACTGACTGGACAGGTGAGAATGACTCACTTTCTCACCTGTCCAGGGACCAACCGGGCAGGGAGCCAGGAGAACCGAGACTTTGAAGGGGAAGGGGCCCCCAGGCCGCACCCAACTAGGCCAGAGGCCCAGGCCAGGCAGCCACATGTTTCCACTCTCACTCTGGCCTGGCCTGGGCCTCTGGCCTAGTTGGGTGCGGTTGGTCCCTGCCTGGTTGGTTCCTGGACACTGCTGGATAGGTGAGAGGAGAGTGGACACATATGGCTGCCTGGCCTGGGACTCTGGCCTAGTTGATGCTGCAGTAGCCACTGTGACAATGCCACATCATCCCTTAATCCAGGACACATACTAATTACACAGGTTCTGTGGTTGATTAAGGTGGTAATTATTTGGTGCCTTATCTGCATTAAATTAGCCTCAGAACAACCTGTGTAATTCATATGTGTCCTGGATTAAAGGGATGATGTGGCAACCCTATGCTGCAGTCGGTCCCCTGCCTGGTTGGTCCTTGGTGAGAGAGT
>BLSH010435236.1:487324-499218 GCA_018402905.1 Glandirana rugosa
GTGACCCACGCCACCCATCATCGTCCGCATTACAGATCCCCTGCCAGCGAGTCGAAAACGTTGGACGAAAGAGAAAACGACACGACCACGGAGACACGCTGGTGGTGGGGAAGGAGGTTTGACGTGTGTAGTGAGCGTACTGGAAGTAAGGTAGACCCCAGATGCTGGATTAGTAGGAGGAGGTGTAGTAGAAGGTGGGTGGGAAGTGGTGACGGGAGGAACAGTTAGACGTGTGACACCTTTCGGTGTCGTCAAACGTGGACACAAAGCAGTAGTAGTCTCTGCACGACGCCACCACAAAGGTACAGGAGTTGGAAGACATTGAGTGCACCGATGCCCAACCACTTCTGTTGCAGGATGAGGACATGGAAACACCACCGCAGCACGTCTCTGATGATGACGAAACACAGGTGCAAACTGCTGTGGCTTTCCACAGTGTGCAGATTGACAAGGAGGGCAGTGGTGAAGGGTGGGTGGAAGATGATGTGGAGGAGGATGATTAGGTCGTAGACCCCAGATGGAATGAAGGTCATGCGAGTGATGTGTGCAGTTTGGAGGAAGGGGTGGTGGTCGCACAGAGGCACCAGCACAGCAAAAGAGAAAGCAGGTTGCAAAAGCTGAGCGACCGTCCCCTAGACATTACGCCTGCTACTACCCACCGCACCCAGTGACCTAGCACACCAAAGACAGCTCAAAGGTGTTCCCCGGTGTGGCAGTTCTTCAGACAATGTGCTGACGACAAGACAAGAGTGGTTTGCACGTTGTGCAATGAGAGCCTGAAGCGAAGCATAAATGTTCTAAACCTGAGCACAACCTGCATGACCAGGCATCTAAATTCAAAGCACGAGCTGCAGTGGAATAAGTAACTCAAAATCCAAGAAAGGTCTCTGCCTCCTCCTGCTTCCTCTTCTGCTGCTGCCTCGGCCTCTTCCTCCACCTCTACAGTATCAGTGCCACCTGCCACCCAGCAAACAGACGATGTGACAGCAACGCCACCATGTCCGCCACCGTCCCCAAGCATTTCCACACGGTCCCATGGAAGATTACAGCTCTCCATCTCCCAAACACTGGAGAGAAAGAGGAAGTACCCCCCTACCCACCCGCGATCACTGGCCCTGAATGCCAGCATTTCAAAATTCCTGACCTTTGAAATGCTGTCATTCCGTCTGGTGGACACGGACAGTTTTAAAAACCTGATGGCGGTGGCTGTCCCACAGTACATGGTTGTACTACTTTTCCAGGCGAGCCATCCCTTCCCTGCACAAACAAGTCAGGGACGAGATCATGTGTGCACTGCGCAATGCCATCTGTTGCAAAGTCCACATAACCACTGATACATGGACCAGTAAGCACGGGCAGGGACGCTAACTGCACACTGGGCAAATGTAGTGGCGGGTGGGTCTGAGGCGGTTAGCCGTTTGGCGCATGTCCTTCCACCAGGATTGCAGGGCATTTCTCTTTGCCTCCTGTTGCCTCCTCCTCCTACTGCGCTTCCTCCTCCTCTACCACCTCCTCATCAGCTCAGTTATAATACCTTCACCACCAACTTCAGCAGTTCCAGGGGGAAATGGCAGCAGGCTGTTTTAAAACTGATATGTTTGGGGGATAAACCCCACACTGCGTAGCAGCTGTGGACGGGCATTGATCAACAGACCGATGAGTGGTTGTTGCCACTGAGCCTCAAGCCTGGTCTGGCGGTGTGCGATAATGGGCAAAATATCGTAGCAGCTCTGAGCATAGCCGGTTTGACGCACATCCCTTGTCTGGCGCATGTGCTGAATTTGGTGGTGCAGAAATTTCTAAAAAACTACCCGGATATGTCAGAGCTGCTGCATAAAGTGTGGGCTGTCTGTGCGCGCTTTTGGCGTTCTCACCCTGCTGCTGCTCGCCTATCTGCACTGCAGCGGAACTTCGGCCTTCCCGCTCACCGACTCCTATGCGATGTGCCCGCAAGGTGGAACTCCACCTTGCACCACCTTGCACATGCTGGAGAGATTTTGCGAGCAGCAGCAGGCAATTGGGCAATGATGGAAGAGGATGTGGCACAGGAGGAAGAGGAGGAGGAAGAGGGGTAATTTCCACGGTTATCAGGCCAGTCATTCACAAGTGGCTCGGAGGGTGGTTTCCTGCACCAGCATAGGCCAGGTAAAACATTTTCAAGCCAGGGCACATTTCTGAAGGATGAGGAGGATGAGGATGATGATGATGAGGAGGAGGAGGAGGAGGAACCGTGTTCACAGCAGGGTGGCACCCAACGCAGCTCCTGGGCATCACTGGAGCGTGGCTGGGGGGATACGGAGGACACAGATGGTACACCTCCCACAGAGGACAGCTTGTCTTTGCCTCTGGGCAGCCTGGCACACATGAGTGACTACATGCTGCAGTGCCTGCTCAACGACAGCCGAGTTGCCCACATTGTAACTTGTGCTGATTACTGGGTGGCCACCCTGCTGGATCCCCATTACAAGGACAATGTGCTGTCCTTAATTCCATCACTGGAGCATAATCGGAAGATGCGTGACTACAAGCGCACGCTGGTAGACGCGCTGCTGAGGGCATTCCCAAATGACACAGGGGGCTCAGTGGAAGCACAAGGCTAAGGCGGAGGAGGTGGAAGAGGTCACCAACGCAGCTGTGGCACCGCCAGCACCTCAGAAGGCTGGGTTAGCATGGCCGAAATGTGGAAAAGCTTTGTCAGCAGCACACCACAACAAACAGCACCACCTGCTGATAGGCAACATCTTAGCAGGAGGCAACATTTCAGCAACATGGTGGAACAGTATGTGTGCACACGCCTACACATACTGACTGATGGGTCTACCCCATTCAACTTCTTGGTCTCCAAATTGGCCACATGGCCTGAGCTTGCCCTTTATGCCTTGGAGGTGCTGGCCTGCCCTGCAGCCAGTGTATTGTCTGAACGTGTGCTTAGCACGGCAGGGGGCATTATCACAGACAAGTTCAGCCACCTGTCCACAGCCAACGTGGACAAGCTAACGTTTATTAAAATGAACCAGGCATGGAACCCACAAGACTTGTCTGTACCGTGTGCAGAATAGACATTTAGACGGCCTCACACAGCCATTGGTATACTTGTTTTTTTTAATATGTCTCAATATTTTGGGGGCTACCCCAATTAGAAAAAACAAACAAACAAACGAATAACAGTGCTGGCTACCTCCTCCTCCACCGCCACTTCCACCTACACCGCCATGGTCACGGCCTACTCAACCTCCTACTCCATATCCACCTCCCTCCATTTTTTTTCTAATGTGATTTTAAGTTATTTACCTATCCACATTTGTTTGCGGGGCACTTGCCCTACTCTTACCCCCATTTTGTTTCCTTTTGCAGCCCTCTAGCCCTTTCCAGGACTTTTTTACAGCCATTTTTGTGCCCAAATGTTCGGGTCGCTATTGACTTCAATGGGGTTCGGGGTCCGGGGTCAAGTTCGGTACCGAACCTGAACTTTTTTGCGAAGTTCGGCCGAACCCAACAAACCCGAACATCCAGGTGTCCACTCAACTCTATAGAACAGTGATGTTATTGCAACAGCCATGGTATTGTTTGTGGTTTGTGAAGATACCTGTGTGAGTTTGGGAAAAGATTTTAATGAGATGGACAGCAACAAGTGAGAGATAGAGAAAAAAATATTTTACCAAAAGACGAGAAGATTGCACATTCTAACACTCTTAAAAACAAATTTGATTATGAAATAGCAACATTGTTGCCAGGACAATTTGTTTGAGAGAAAGATACATTTCATCTCAACATGAAAAGAATGTGCCCGCGGCTCGGGCGGACCCGATGTCCCCACATGGCGGTTCCCAGCTCTGTTAGTGGGGGCATAGGAGATCTACTGATCTCTGTCACTGGGATCAGTTAGATCTCTTATGCCCTTGGTAGCCCAGCCCCCCATAGTTAGAACACACCCAGGGAACACAGTTAACTCCTTCACTACACCCTGCAGGTTAACCCCTTCAATGCCAATGACATTTATACAGTAATCAGTGGACATTTAAATTTCTGATCGCTGTATAAATGTCATTGGTCCCAAAAAAGTGTCAAAATGGTTCGACATGTCCACCCCAATATCGCACCGCCATTACTAGTAAAAAATAAAATTAAAATAAAGACCCCAGAAATTAATTCTCATCATTTGTAAATGCTGCCACTTTTGCGCAAGCCAATCAATAAACGCAGATTGCAATTTTTTTACCAAAAATTTGAGGAAGAATATAAATCGATGAAAAAAATGTTTTTGTATATTTTTTTTGGATTTGTATTTTAGCAAAAAGTAAGAAAAACTGTTTTTTTTTGCAAAATTGTCGCTCTTCTTTTGTTTATAGCGGTGATCAGAAATGATGCAGAGACGATCAAATACCACCATAAGAAAGCTCTATTTGTGGGGAAAAAAAGGACGCAAATTTCGTTTGGGTAGAACGTCGTACGACCGCGCAACTGTCAGTTAAAGCGGCACAGTGCCGAATCGCAAAAAGTGCCCTGGTCCTAACCTGGGAAATCCTTCCGGGGCTGAAGTGGTTAAAGGTCACTCAGCCCACCTACAACACCCAAAATACATGAAACGAGGCTGGTTGGTTAGTGCCATGTTTGTGCTAGTCTGTTATGTTTAAAATGCCGTTTTATCTTCTATCGTTTTTGCATTATTAATGATTTATTAAAACTTACCAGACATCACTCAGCCCCCTATAACAGCCAAAAGACCCGAAACTGGGCTTGTTGGTTAGCGCTACATTTGTGCTGGTTTGTGCTGCTTAAATTTTTATTTGTGCTGTTATGTTTTTTGTAGTTATAACAGTTTATTTTTTATCAAACCCCACCCTCTTTGCCCCCTACAATCAGCACAAATAAAAACTCAAGTGTATTTCTTTAGTGTTACGTCTGTGCTGTTTTGTGCCATAAAAATGTACATTTGTGCTGTTTTTATTTTTACAATATTTTTCCAGACTAGGACATCACCCAACCCCCCCAACAACAGCCAAAGGACACGAAACTGAGCTAGTTGGTTAGTGCCGTCTTTGTGCTGATTTGTGCCATTTAAATCTCCGTTCTATACTTTATCATTTGTGCATTACCACTTCAGCCCCGGAAGGATTTCACACTTTAGGACCGGAGCCCTTTTTGCGATTCGGCACTGCGGCGCTTTAACTGACAATTGCGCGGTCGTGCGGCGTTGTACCCAAACGAAATTTGCGTCCTTTTTTTCCCACAAATAGAGCTTTCTTTTGGTGGTATTTTATCACCGCTGCGTCATTTCTGATCGCCGCTATAAACAAAAGAAGAGCGACAATTTTGCAAAAAAAAACCAAATTTCTTACTTTTTGCTAAAATACAAATAAAAAAAAATATAAAAAAACATTTTTTTCATCAGTTTTGGCCGATTTATATTCTTCCTCCTATTTGTGATTAAAAAAATCGCAATCGGCGTTTATTGATTGGTTTGCGCAAAAGTGGTCGCGTTTACGGACGATGAGAATTCATTTCTGGGGTTTTTATTATTTTTTTTTTTTTTTACTAGTAATGGCGGCGAGCTGCAATTTTTAGCGGTACTGCGATATTGGGGCGGACATGTCGGAACATTTTGACACTTTTTTGGGACCATTGGCATTTATACAGCGATCAGTGCTATAAAAATGCACTGATTACTGTGTAAATGCCATTGGCAGTGAAGGGGTTAACCTGCAGGGGGCGCTCTAAGGGTTAACTGTGTTCCCTGGGCGTGTTCTAACTGTGGGGGGACTGCCCTAGCTGGGGAAGGATAGTGATCACACCTTCCATGTAAAGGAAGGCTGTGATCACAGTCCTTCCGCCCTCACAGAACGGAGGTCCGTGTTTACTTACACGGACCTCCGTTCTTTCACTCCGGGGGGGCATCGCGGGTGGCCGGCGGAGATCGACTCCGCCGTACCCGCTCCCTGGCCCTCCCCGGACACAGTGAGCGCTCACTGTGCGCGATCTGGGAGCCGCCGTCGTATGACGGCGTTTTGCCTTACAGAGCCACTCTGTCGCCATCAGATGCCGATCGGCGGTCGGCAAGTGGTTAAGGATTTATTAAATGTCACCAAAGGTCGCTCAGCCCCCCTACAACAGCCAAAAGGCATGGACTGGACTGCTTGGTTAGTGCAGTGTTTGTGCTGGTTTGTGTCGTTTAAATCTTTGTTCTATCTTTTGTCATTTTTGCGTTATTAAAAATGTATTAAAGGTCATTCAGCCCCCTACAACACCCAAAAGACATGAAACCATGCTGGTTGATTAGTGCCACATTCATGCTGGTTTATTTATTTCAGATACTTATATAGTGCCGTGAATTTACGCAGCGCTTTACATATACATTGTACATTCACATCAGTCCCTACCCTTACAATCTAAGGTCCCTAACTCACATTCATACATATACTAGTGTCAATTTAGATAGGATACAATTAACCTACCAGCATGTCTTTGGAGTGTGGGAGGAAACCCATGCAGGCACAGGGAGAACAGGCAAACTCCAGGCAGGAAGTGTTGTGGTCTGGATCTGAACCAGTGACCTGTTGGCTGCTAGGTGAAAGTGCTAGCCGCTACACCATTGTGCTGGTCAAATCTTAGTTTTTTCGTTTATCGTTTTTACAATATCAATGATTTACTACAGGTCACCAGAGGTCACTCAGCCCCCCTACAACAGCCAAAAGACACGAAAATTTGGCGCATTGGTTATTGCTACATTTGTGCTGGTTTGTGCTGCTAAAATTCTTGTTTGTGCTGTTATGTTTTTTCAGTTATAACACCCCACCCACATTGCCCCCCTACAATCAGCACACATACAAACTCAAGTGTGTTTCTTTAGTGCTACATTTGTGCTGTTTTGTGCTGCAAAAATGTACATATGTGCTGCTTTTATTTTTAAGATATTAGAAATTGTTTCCTTCTAGATCAGGGGTCTCCAAACCTTCTAAACAAAGGGCCGGTTTACTGTCCTTCAGACTTTAGGGGGTCAGACTCTGTCTATTGGGAATAGAAAATGTCCCAGCATCAGTTGGAGTAAACAATGCCCCATGTTTGGTGTTATTGGTAAGAATTGTGTCCCATCATTGGTATCATTGGGCCCCGTTGTTTGTGTCATTGGTAGGAATTGTGCCCCATCGTTGGTGTCATTGGGAGGACTTGTGTCCCATCGTAGGTGTCATTGGGAGGAATTGTGCCACATCACTGGTGTCATCGGGAGGAATAGTGCCCCATCATTGGTGTCATTGGGAGGAATGGTGCCCCATCATTGGTGTCATTGGGAGGAATTGTGCCCCATCATTGGTGTCATTGGTTGGAATTGTGCCCCATCATTGGTGTCATTGGGAGGAATAGTGCCCCGTCCTTGATGTCAGTGGGAGGAATAGTGTCCCATCATTGGTGTCATTGGGAGAACTTATGTCCCATCATTGGTGTCATTGGGAGGAATGGTGCCCCATCATTGGTCTTATTGATAGGAATTGTGCACCATAGTTGATATCATTGAGGGGATTTCACCCCATCATTGGTGTCATTGGGCCCCATCGTTGGTGTCATTGCGAGTAATTGTGCCCCATTGTTGGTGTCAGTGAATGAAATAGTGCCCCAAGGGCCAGATAAAAGCAAGCAAAGGGCCACATCCGGCCCCAGGGCTGCAGTTTGGTGACCACTGTTCTAGATGATGACATCACCCAGTCCCCTACAACAGCCAAAACAAATGAAACCAGGCTGGTTGGTTAGTGCTACATCTGTGCTGATTTGTGCCATTTAAATCTCTGTTTTATCTGTTATAGTTTTTGTATTATTAGCAATTTATTAAAGGTCACCAAAGATCACTCAGCCCCCCTACAACAGTCAAAAGACATGAAACCCTGGCTGGTTAGTTAGTGCCACTTTGTGCTTTTAAATCTCTGTTTTAACTTATCATTTTTACGTTATTAATGATTTATTAAAGGTCACCAAAGTTCACTCAGTCCCCTCTACAACACCCAAAAGACACTAACTTGGGTTGGTTGATCAGTGCCATGTTTGTGCTGGTTTGTGCCATTTAAATGTCCGTTCTAACTTTTATTGTTTTTGTGTTATTATTGATTTATTGAACAATATTAATCCTGCGCTAGGGTATAACAGACAATAAACAATAAAATGCAGCCAGCAGGTTTTGGATGTAAACCACCTAAGTTACAGATAAATAAAGCTGCAGCGCATAGTCCAAAGGTCCAGAAACAAGAATAGATAATTCATAACAAGTCTTTTAGGGCCAGTGAGCAGAGTGATGAGAGTAGATGTTACAAGGTGCGTCCCCTCACCAGTGATTCCACCACACACTGTCCCTTACCAGAACACGCCGACCCTCTGTTACGGGGAGGTCAGTGTTTGCCTTTAGAAAAAATGAAAAGGAAATCCAATAATGCAGACCGTATAAAACGTACTTTATTTTAAAAAATTAAAAAAGTATGCACTTACATAGTCGCAGCCATCACTAAGCTCATCAACACAAACATGGGGCGTTCTTCTGTCCAGCCACAAAGATGGCGTCTGCTCGTCCAGTTCCTGGTCACGTGACATGCGTCGTGAAGCTCTGACCGACGCGTTTCATCATCAACGTGACGTCGTCCCTTTCATTTTTACATATTACTACCGCCTGGCTGTGCGGTATTTACTTGAGGGGAGCAATGTGCATGGAAGGAGCACAGGGATGTTAGCCGAGCTGCCCATTTACATCTACTCTCATCACTCTCTCCGGCCCTAAAAGACTTGTCATGAATTATCTATTCTTATTTCTGAACCTTTGGACTATGCGCTGCAGTTTTATCTATCTATTATTGATTTATTAAAGGTCACCAAAGGTCACTCAGCCCCCTACAACACCCAAAAGACGCAAAAATTAGTTTGTTGGTTAGTGCTACGTTTGTGCTGTTAAAAATTTTATTTGTACTGGAATTTTTTTTAAGTTACAATGGTTTGATTTTTTTTTATCAAACCCCATCTACTTTGTCTCCCTACAATCAGTACAAATAAAAACTTGTGTGTTTCTTTAGTGCTACGTTTTTGCTGTTTTGTGTTGTAAAAATTTACATTTGTGCTGCTTTTATTTTTAAGATATTAGCAATTTTTTTTTTTCCAGACTATGACATCTCCCAGCCCCCCTGCAATAGCCAAAAGACTGGTTGGATAGTGCTGCATTTGTGCTGGTTTGTGATGTTTAACCACTTAAGGACCGGAAGGATTTCCCACCTTAGGACCAGAGCACTTTTTGTGATTTGGTACTGTGTCGCTTTAACTGACAATTGCGCGGTCGTGCCACGTTGTAGCCAAACAAAATTTGCGTCCTTTTTTTCCCACAGATAGAACTTTCTTTTGGTGGTATTTGCTCACCTCTGCGTCATATCTGATCACCACTATAAACAAATAAAAAGCGACAATTTTGCAAAAAAAAACAATATTTGTTACTTTTTGCTAAAATACAAATCCAAAAAAAAAATATAAAAAAGCACATTTATTCATCGGTTTTGGCCAATTTATATTCTTCCTCATATTTTTGGTAAAAAAATCGCAATCTTGTATTGATTGGTTTGTGCAAAAGTTGCCGCGTTTACAAACCATGAGAATTCATTTCTGGCATTTTTACATTTTTTTTTTTTACTAGTAATGCCGGCAATCTGCAGGACTGTGATATTGGGGCGGACATGTTGGACATTTTTGACACTTTTTTGGGACCGATGACATTTATACAGCGATCAGAAATGTATATATCCACTGATTACTGTATAAATGTCATTGGCAGTGAAGGGGTTAACCTGCAGGGGGCAGTGAAGGGGTTAACTGTGTTCCCTGGGTGTGTTCTAACTGTATGGGGGCTGGGCTGGCAGGGGCACCAGAGATCTAACTGATCCCGAGTAGTGTTGAGCGAACCCGGACTGTAACGTTCGGGTCCGCACCAAACTTTTGGGTGTCCAGGACCCGAACACGGACGTTTCAAAAAACATTCGGTTTCGGGTTCTGGGTTCTGGTAGTTGATCACGCATGTTGAATAGCTGCAGGGCAGCCAATCAACAAGCGTTTCACTGGTTTGCCCTTAGAAGCCATCACAGCCATGCCTACTAATGAAATGGCTGTGATTGGCCAGTGCATCATGTGACCCAGCCTCTATATGAGGCTGGAGTCACAGTGCTGCATGTCACATGCTCTTGGGTTAGTGTAAGGAGAGGATGCTGCCAGTGTTTTTGTGAGGGACAGATTGCAGACATTTTAACATCTGATCCTGCATCCCGAGATTACTACTACTGTTGCTCTGAGGCACAGATTGCAGAAATTTGAGATTTCACATACTGCTGCTTTGAGTGACAGATTGCAGATCAAACTCTGCATAACACAACAATCACTACGATCGTACACAACGATCAGATTGTGGGAGTAATTTGAGATTTCACATACTGCTGCTTTGGGCGATCTGACTGCACTAGGTAGAGGCTTCTGCTTAGAGGGACAGATTCTTGTTCAAAATTCATCTCCTAGTTCTAAAGGGAGAGGTTCTAGCTGCAGCTGTAAGTGACACATTATTGTTCAAAATCATCTCCTAGTTTATTTGATTTTAATTTATTTTCCCTATCCCCATTTTTTTGTAGGGCACTTGCCCTACTCTTACCCCCATTTTACTTCCTTTTGCAGTCCTCTAGCACTTGGCAGGACTTTGTTACAGCCCTTTTTGTGGCTAAAAGTTCGGGTCCCCATTGACTTCAATGGGGTTCGAGGTCCGGGATAACGTTCGGGCAACGTTCGGTGCCGAACCCGGACTTTTTCCCAAAGTTTGTTCGGACCCGCAGAACCCGAACGTCCAGGTGTTCGCTCAACTCTAATCCCGAGCACAGGGATCAGTAGATCTCTTACATGCCATCTGTCAGAACAGGGAACTGCCGTGTTTACATCGGCAATTCCCCATTCTGGCTCTGTCACCAGGCATCGCAGATCGGCGGCGGACATCAAGTCCGCCCGACCCACGGCCCCGCTCAGGGAGCGTCCAGAGGGCACAAGTGCACGCCGGTAGTGCACACTTGCCCCTGGCCATCGTGCATGCGAGCAACAACTATAAGCAGCGATTTGCGGGACAGAGTCACACTGTCCCCGCTTATAGTCGTACAGCAGTCAGCAAGTGGGTGAAATCTCCATTCTATTTTTTGTCATTTTTGCCATATTTTGTCTACGTTTCTGTTGGTTTGTGCTGCTAAAATTTTCATTTGTGCCGCTATGGTTTTTTTAGTTATAACGGCTTTTTTTTTGTCAAACCCCACCCACTTTGCCCCCCTACAATCAGCACAAATAAAAACTCAAGTGTGTGTTTTTAGTGCTACGTGTGTGCTGTTTTGTGACGTAAAAATTGACATTTGTGTTGCTTTTATTTTTAAGATATTAGCAATTGTTTTTTTCCAGATGATGACATCACCCAGTCCCCCTACAACAGCCAAAAGACTAGTTGGTTAGTGCTGCATTTGTGCTGGTTTGTGCAATGAATGACTGCTGAGCAGCAGGGATTGCGCACTGCAGACTGGTGAGTTGATGGTCCAGACACGGGTATCACACGGTCCGTGTCCAGACCACGGTCCTCCATATCTTGAAGGCTGCTCTAAACATTTCCAACCAGTGCATCCACAGTACAGCCACTTAGAGATTTTGATATATATCGGAGATGTACCCCCCACACCACACTGTCACCCCCAGCACTTCTCTGTACCCCCCACACTGTCACCCCCGCACATCTCTGCACCCCCTCCCCCCACCCCACACTGTCACCCCCAGCACATCTCTGCACCCCCCACCCCACACTGTCACCCCCGGAACATCTCTGTACCCCCCATCCCACACTGTCACCCCAGCACATCTCTGCACCCCCA
>BLSH010435236.1:559682-569912 GCA_018402905.1 Glandirana rugosa
GAGAGAAAGTTGAAACCATACGCTGAACACGAGACTCCTAGAACTTCCCCTTGAGGTACGGTTTAATTTTTTTTTTACCGTACCCAGGGAGAGGTTCTCGTATGGTCCGGAAACCAAACGATACCTAAAATTCCCCTTGGGGGTGTGGTTTTTTTCCACACCCCAGGGGGGTTTTAGATATGGTCTGGGAAACGAGACCATACCTAAAATTCCACTTGGGGGTACGGTCTTTTTGTTGCACAAAGGGTCTGGTATAGATTTTGGGGGGACCCCACACCTTTTTTTGGTGTGGGGGTTCCCCTTAAAATCCATAGCAAACCAAAGGCCTGGTATGCTCTTGGAGAGGGACCCATGCCATTTTTTTTTTAATTTGGCATGGAGTTCCCCTTCAAGATCCTCAGAGCACAAGTCGCATACCAAAGTTGAAAGAGAGGCAAAGAAAAAAGAGGCGCCTCTAAGTGCAATCAACAAGGTACAATAATTTATTGAAACGGTTAAAAACACTCACAAGATCCCAGGTAAATACAGGCACAATCACAGTCCAAAGACATGGAGAAGGGGCAGGTGTAGGACGCCAAGCCAGCTAGGGGAGATGATCAGCAGTGTGGCTGCAGCGTCTCCAATCGTTCACTACCGAAGGATGGTAAACAGCCGGCTGAAGCGGTGTGGGAACGAGGCTGGGAGCGCAGGAGCGATCGTCTCAGGCGGATGATAGGAGTAGGATGTGAGGTAGGATCAAAGTCAGACAAAAGTAGTACAGGAACCTTTTTCAAAGTCGGTCCGACTCTCATAGGGAATCATTGATTTTGTGATGTAAAGCGACTTGTGCACCTAATGCCGGTCCTATTCTGGGACTAGTGTGAACCTAGCTTTAATGTTAAGAGAGACATGACCTAATATTGAAAAAGTGGGATATAAATGCCTTTCTCAACAATTCTTGATCGATGTATGGTGTTTACTTTTTTACCTTTTTTATTTTGATTGATACATCTATATCTAGTTAAATGATATTTAGGTTGTACCTTTTTTAGGCGTTTGAAATTACTTTAAAGTGTTGTTTTTACTTACTGCAATCATCTCTTCCACCAAAAGATGGTGCAATTTCCAGAATTCCTGCTCCTGTTTTATTTTCCTTATTTTTAACACATTTGGATCAAGTTTATATGCACTTTATTAAACATGCCTAAATGTTATTTTAGGGTATTCAAACCCAGTATGCGGGCTTGCATATAAGCTGCTTTGTATTTGTTTCTCACAAAAATCCTAGAGCAGCAGGCATTTTATATATTTTCTAGATTTTGAACTGTTTCAGTGCTGCAGCGTGGATTGTCATTATGGACATTTTTGATTTTAGGGCTGCTTGCTCGATTGATCCCGAGGGCCTGTTTACTCTGGTTAACGAGAATAAAGATGATATAGGGGGGCTGTTTCTTAGACTTAAGAACTTGCTGACATCTGAACTTCATACCAGCTGGGATATTGTTTTCTTTGAAAACGATGTGTCTGCCAAGATGGTCCCAAGAAGCTTGGGATGGGAGGTGGCCCCACAAAGTGATATCATAAATACAGATGAATGGTATCAATATTTCAATAAGGCGGGTCTGGCCCTATTGGATCATATGCTTGGGATTAAGAGACAGAAATTGGTCAAACTTGATGCTGAGATTGGTATAATTAAAGAAAAGCTCCTTGCATACAAAGGGAGTGATGATTACAATAAGAAATCAGTTAACCTCAAAATGCATCTTGAGAAAGAGGATAATGAGCAAAAAAAAAAAAGGAAGAAGTATCAGACAGATGTTTTGGATTATAAAAACAACAAAGTGTTTAAATGACAGACCAGTGGAGGGGTGATCACGAAGTGAGGTTGGAGCCAGACTCTTCTAATGTGGGGCCTATTGCTCACCCTCCATCAACCCTGGTCCACGGCCAGTAGGAAATTTCTATCTATCCCAAGACCAGTCTACTAATCCCCCTAGGAGGGGAGGCCCCCCAGGGAGAAGTAGAGGGAGGGGTAGAGGGGGGAGACCTCCATTCTCAGGAAATAACCCAATTGATACCTCCAATAGATTTGTGCATAAAATGAATATAAAGAGGTATTTGATTACTAACTCTTTTAGGTCCAAATTTAGTGACGCATTAGGGATTAGGAATACTAACTTGATCAATGCTTCAGTGTTTAATCCCCTGGGAAGTTTGGCCTCTCCTTTATCAGTTTTTAGAGAACTGGTGATTAAGGACCTTGATCAGTTGATGATCAGTAGGAATAAGAGTAATTGGATGTTTAAAACAGGTTTGGAGTGGCTGAAACAGCGGGAGGACATAGTGGTGCACCTTGCCAATAAAGGGGGGGGGGTTGTCATCTTGGATGTAGAGGATTACAATTCCTAGATGTCCCATCTCCTTTCCGATAGGGACAAGTACGTACCTCTGATGGGGGATCCTACTACCAAATATAAGAAATAGCAGCTGTCCATCGTGAATGATGGTCACCAGAGATTCTTACCAAGAAGGAGAAATTCTTTTTGGTTCCCACCTCCACGGATATCTGTAATATACTATCTGTGGAAAGGTACACCCCTCTGGAAAGCTGATTATCAGTGGTATTGATTCTGTTACTTCCAGGTTGGGTAAGTATATTGACCACTTCCTAGAGCCATTAGTCACTAAGACTAAGTGGAGCATTATCTTGGTGGTGATGATTTGTTAAATATTCAACAATAATTTGTGTTGCAACTGCTTGATTTTGCTATGCAGCACAATTATTTTTGGTTTAAAGGAACATTTTACCTGCAGAATAGGGGATTGGCGATGGGTGCGAAATTTGCTCCCAGTTTGGCTAACTTGTTCATGGCTAAGTGGGAGGAGGGCTTCATGTTAGACTATCCAAGACCTGAATTGGTGCTTTGGAAAAGGTATATAGATAACATCCTCCTCATATGGAAGGGCGATCAGGATTCACTTGACAGTTTCATTGGAGAACTCAATCTGAATGACCGGGGCATTTAGCTGCAACATGAGTCCAGTACCACAGAGATCCATTTCCTTGACCTACGTATTCGTATAGTAGAGAGTGACATAGTCACCTCTACATTTTTCAAGGAAACCTACAGGAATGGGTTCATCAGTAAAGATAGCTGACATTATCCAGCCTGGCTTGCCGATCAGTCAGTTTCTGAGACTGAAAAGAAATGGTACCAATTATGAGGACTTTCTTCAGGAGTTATCTATCCTCAGAGGGAGATTTTTGGAGAAGGGCTATCAACTACTTTAATTGGATAGAGCTTTTGCTTGTGCTGCTGATAAGAATAGGGAAGAGTTATTGGTTCCTAAGGCTAAAAATAATGATCAAACTCTTCAACATGCCTTTTTTACCACCTATTCAGTTCAACAGCATGACATTAAGAGAATTATGCGGAAACACTGGGAGGTTATTAAAAGTGACCAGGTATTGGGTCCTACCCTCCCGGAGTTACCAGCTGGGATATTTAGAGGATCCCCACCCTTGAGGCTTCGTGTAGCCCCCAATGTTATTGAGCCTCCCAATAGGGCAATTTTCTTACAAAATAGGAAAGGCTTTTATCCATGTAGGAAGTGCTCAATTTGTAAAATCAACAGGGAGAAGAGTAGGAAAGTTGATTCTTTTCAGTCTAAGTCCACTCAATAGCACTTCCCTATAAAGCCTTTTATCACCTGCTCTTCTAGGTATGGGGTTTACCTGGTGCGGTGTCTGTGTGGCTCGAGTATATCAGACGTACCACACGGATGTTTCGCGTCAGGCTGAGAGAGCATGTGACAAATATAAAAAAAGGATATCCCAAGCATAGCCTTTCACAACATTATGCCACCCACCATGCACGAGATCCCAGGGGTACTACATTCCTGGGTATAGACCGCTTTACTGGCAATTGGAGAGGTAGTCATATGACAAGAGAGGTCTCCAGACTTGAGACCAAGTGGATCTATAGAGCTGGAACGTATAGCCCCCTGGGAATGAATATAGAGTGGGATATAAATGCCTTTCTCAACAATTCTTTATCAATGTATGGTGTTAACTTTTTACCTTTTTTATTTTGTTTGATACATCTATATCCAGTTAAATGGTATTAAGGTTGTTGCCTTTTAGGTGTTTGATATGAATGTTTAAGCGTTGTTTTTACTTACTGCAATTATCTCTTCCACCACAGGATGGCGCCATTTCTAGATTTTTTTGCTCCTGTTTATTTTCCTTATTTTTAAAAAATTTGGCTCAAGTTTATATCAATATGAGTATATGGTATTTTATGCACTTTATTAAACATGCCTAAAAGTTATTTTCGGATATTCATACCGCAGTATGCAGCTTGTATATAAGCCGCTTGGACAAGAACTGTGCACTTCCTGTCAAAGTGGTTCCTGGCTTTCACGGCATAGAACGCATTCATCACAGGCCGTGGGGATGAGGAGTGCGCACTTCCTGTTCGAATGGTTCCTTGTCCTCACGGCATGGAACGCATCCAATTTCCGCCGCCAGCATCCAATCCAGCCTATATATATTAATCCTAGACGGACGTCCTAGGCCACGCCCCTGACGACATCATTCTATGATGAAACGCATTGGGAGGAGCCTAGGACGCGACGTAGGAGCGAGAGCGGGGATGCAGCGGCCATCTTTGTGGTGGGGAACAACATTGATTTCCATGTGATTACTTGATGCGTGTTTGCTCTTGCATGATGTAAGTTTTTATAACCGTTTTTTACCAATACATTTGTTTTGAGTTACTGCATCATGAGACTATCTCTTTGCTTTACACACTGAGGAGAAAAAGGGATTTTATTATAACTTACCGTAAAATCCTTTTTCTCTGAGTTCACTGACAGGCGCAGCTCTTCTTAATTGACACGTGGGGTTTTATGTCGTCCTATCAGGAGTGCGTCCTATCAGGAGTGACTAGGCAAAACAGAAAGCATCAGGGATAGGCTGGCCCCTCCCATGGGGGCCGTCCTCACCTGAGCCTATAAAACCCCCTGCTGGCCAATAGCATTCAGTTTGTCACAAGCAGTGCAACAAAAAAACCAGAGGGGTGGGAGCTGCGTCTGTCAGTGAACTCAGAGAAAAGGATTTTACGGTAAGTTATAATAAAATCCCTTTTTCTCTTACGTTCACTGACAGACGCAGCTCTTCTTAATTGACACGTGGGGACGTCCCAAAGCAGTGCCAAAAACTAGAGGGGTGGGCAAACAACAACAACTGTACCCAACAGAACCCTCTCAGGGAGCGCCAGACGCACTCACACCGCTGCTCGCAAAACTTTGCGGCCAAAAGCAGCATCCGCCGATGCTGAAACATCAACTTTGTAAAAACTTAGTAAACGTGTGCACTGAGGCCCAAGTGGCCGCTTTGCACACCTGAGACACCGAAGCCTGGTGCCTGAACGCCCAAGAGGTACTGACCGACCTGTGGAATGAGCCGTGACCGGAAAAGGGGGAACCTTGCCCCGAAGCTCATACGCATGGGTCACGGTCTGTCTAATTCAACGGGAAATGGTAGCCGACGAGGCTGCCGAACCCTATTTGGAGCCCCCGGGTAACACAAACAACGAGTCAGACTTTCAAAAGGAAGCCGTAGCACTCAAATAAACCCGCAGGGCCCTCACCACATCCAAAGAGTGTAACTCAAATTCCTTAGGATGTTTTGGGTGAGGACATAATGAAGGAAGGACAATATCCTCATTTAAATGAAAAGAAGAGACCACCTTCGGAAGGAAAGAAGGTGGAAGTCGCAACACCGCCTTGTCATTATGAAGAATCAAGTACGGGGACTTGCAGGACAAGGCAGCCAATTCCGACACCCGCCGCGCGAATGTGACAGCCACTAAGAAGGCAACGTTCTGCGATAAAAGGGACAAGGGAATGTCCTTAATCTTCTCATACGGTGGTTTCTGTAAAACAGAGACCAGATTCAAATCCCACGGCGCCAGAGGCGGCCAAAACTGGGGATCCACATGACGTACACCCTGTACAAATGTGCGGATCAGCGAATGGGAAGCCAAAGGTCTCTGAAAAAGGACCGCTAAGGCCGAAATCTGGCCCTTGAGCGTACTCAATGCCAGGCTCTTGTCCAGTCCCTGTTGCAGAAAAGTCAGCACCCTGGACACCAAATAAGAGCGAAGGTTCCAACCCCCCGCTTCGCCCATGCAATATAGGCCTTCCAGGCCCTGTGATAAATTTTGCGCGAAGTGCACTTACGTGCCTTAAGCATAGTAGGGATTACAGAGTCAGCGACTCCCCGATCCCTTAATACCTGGGCCTCAATAGCCAAGCCGTCAAAGCCAGCGACGGTAAAGCAGGGTGCAATATGGGACCTTGGGACAGCAGGTCTTCGCGAAGCGGAAGCCGCCAAGGAGCGTCCGCCCCCATCCGAACCAGATCGGCGTACCAAGTGCGCCGAGGCCAATCGGGAGCGACCAGGATCGTCGGAATACCCTCCGCAGCCATCCTGCGCAGAACCCGAGGCAACAGCTTCAGAGAAGGGAAGAGGTATATTAACCGATACTGACCCCAAGGAGCCACCAGCGCATCAGTGACGACCGCCAACGGATCTCTTGTTCTGCACACGAAGGTCTCGACCATGTGATTGAACCTGGACGCCATGAGGTCTACCTCTGGCGTGCCCCACTTGCAGCAAATCTGGCGAAACACCTCCAGATGCAGGGACCAATTCCCCCCAGTCCAGTGTCTGGCGACTGAGAAAGTCCGCCTGCCAGTTCTCCACTCCCGGAATGTAAATTGCGGAGAGCGCCGGAACGTGTTGTTCCGTCCAGCGGAGAATTAGAGCAGCCTCTGCAGCTGCCGTGGAACTTCTTGTCCCTCCTTGATGGTTCACATATGCCACAGCTGTGGCATTGTCCGACTGAACCCGGACAGGGAGGCCATGCAACGTCGTCGACCAACGGGACAAGCAAAGCCTGATTCCAACACATTTATCGGAAGTCGAGCTTCCTGAGCTGACCAACGGCCCTGAGCAGACAACTGACCCAACACCCCTCCCCAGCCCATCAGGCTGGCATCCGTCGTTATTATCGACCAGTTGAGGGGAAGAAAGGATTTCCCCAGAGTCAGTGCCGGAGCCTGGAGCCACCAAGTCAGTGATCCCCTGGTCTGGTGGTCCAAACAGATCAGTCTGTAGCTTGTCGGGAGGCAAGAACACCTTCGCCTGCACCGTGTCTAGAATCAGACCAAGGTACTCCAGGCGACACAAGAGGGCTAGCGAGGACTTTTGCAGGTTGATGAGCCAACCGAAGTCCCTTAGTGTAGAGGCCGTGATTCTCACGTCCTCCAATGACACTGACGACTCCGCCCTCAAGAGCAGGTCGTCGAGGTACGCTACCACTGCGATACCTCTCTGTCTTAGCAGTGCTAGGACCGGTGCCAACACCTTGGTGAACACCCTGGGTGCCGAGGCCAGACCGAAAGGTAGGGCCACAAACTGGTAGTGCAGGTCTCCCACTGTGAAGCGCAGAAAACGCTGGTGATTTTGGCAGATGGGAACGTGCAGATAGGCGTCCCTGATGTCCAGGGATGCCAAGAATTCCCCTTGATGCAGGGCGGCAACGACCGAGCGTACGGACTCCATCTAGAACTTCTGTGCTTTGACAAAGCAGTTCAGAGCTTTGAGGTCCAGAATCGGCTTGACCCCGCCCTTTTTGGGCACCACAAAGAGGTTTGAGTAAAAACCACAGAACCTCTCCTCCAGTGGAACTGGCACCACGACGCCCATGTCCGCAAGGGACTGGACCGCGCCTAAAAGCTCCTCCAGACGCCCCTGCGGGAGTCTCAGGTTTGAGGGAAAAAACCTGTCTGGAGGCAGAGCTTTGAACTCTATCCGGTATCCGGTGGACACCATATCTAGGACCCACCGATCGGAGATGTGAGCTGTCCAGCAGTCCGCAACTCCAATCACCGGCCCCCCACCCGAGAGATGGGCGGGGGCAACCCGTCACGCTGAGGAGGGCTTATCCTCCACTTTACCGGGTTTCCGTTGCCAGGTTCTCTTACCAGACCCAGCTGAGGCCTTACTGGACATGGAACCCGCCCCGGCTGTGCCGGAGGCACGAAAAAACTTTTTCTGCCCAGAAAAAAGGGGGGCCCTGTCGTCGGCGAAAGACCCGTCGTTTGGGTTCCGGAAGAAAGAGACTCTTCCCCCCCCCCGTGAAATCCTTAATGATTTCGTCAAGCTGCGGTCCAAACAAACGACCCCCCTGGAAGGGAAGGTCCGTGAGGCGCTTCTTAGACGCCTGATCACCCAACCAAGACCTCAGCCACAACACCCGTCTGATGATTACTGCAAAAGCGGAAATTTTTGACAGCATGGGCATGATGTCCAGCAGGGAGTCGCACAGATAATGGAGGCCTCCACGTGTTGCACCTTATGCAACTTATTCCTCGCACAATTGCAACTTAAATATTTGCTCACCGAGGAGAGGCACTCAAAAAGAGACTGTGCTGTCATTGCTGAGGCCAGAGCTGGCCGCATAGCAAAACCTGCTACCTGAAAGATAGCCTTAGACACTATTTCCGTGCGACGATCCGCCGCGTCCTTAAAGGAGGGCGAACCCTCCACAGGAAGGGTTGTAGCCTTATTCAGATGGGCCACCGGTGGGTCCACCGAAGGGGAAGCCCACCGCTTAAGGAAAGCATCCTCAAAGGGATAGCACTCCGCAAAATGCTTAGGCAAGGTGAAGGAATTTTTGGGGAAACCCCATTCCTTAAAAACAGCCCGCTCAAAAAATTGATCATAGGGAAAAGCCCTAGGGGACTTAGGGCGCAGGGCCTGGCGAATGTCAACAATTAGCGCCGCCACAATTGCCCTGTCGCGTGCCACTGAGGTCCCCTGGTCCTCTTCAGTATCTGAGAGAACCAATTCGCCTTCAGAGAGTGCCACGGGGGTCCCCGTGACAACCGAAGCGACTTCATGATCTGAATCCTCGCCTGAGGAGATATGGGGGGCCAAGCGCTTAGCGGGGGGCTCCGGGGCCGGAGCAGTAACCACCTTTTGAATGAATTCCAGAAAAAGAGCCCGCAAAAGGTCCAAAGTGACCGCAGGGGCTTGTGCGGAGCGCTGCTCTGCCGGCTCAAAATCAGAGGGCGCTGCAGGGTCCATAGCCGCAGCGTCGCCGTCCCCAGACATAGGCCTGAATGGGACACCCCCCCATGTAATCACCACCACCACCTGAAACCAACCAGGGAGCCTGGGAGGACAAGCCCACTAATACCAACACCCAATGGAGCCAGCCAAAACTGCTGCTTCTAGCCCTGTAGCCTCTCAGCGCTGTGAGAGAAAAAAGCGCGCCTGGGGACTGTACCACACGTGCAGTTGCCGCTTCTCTGAGGAGAAAGCGCGCGCAGTTACACAGGGCGCAATACTACAAACCGCCACCGGGGAGAAAATGGCGCCCGCGCAACACGAGCCAACCACCGCAAAATGGTGGCGGGGCTAAACTGCAATCCGAACGACCGTTCCCAGCGGGAACAAACTTTCCCAGCGGGAACACCGGTACAGGCCCAGGGCCCCTTGAATCACAAGCGCGACGCCGCGCGAACGCGGCAGGCCAGGGGGGGGCTGGGGGTGGGGGGTGGCGGGGGGGAGGAGGGCAACCCAATTACTAGGTGCACCCCTGACAGGAAAAAAGCTACCGCTAAATTTTAAGTGCCCCGGATGCCGCTCCCCACGCCCTAAGGCGGGGGAGGGGTCCACTCACCAGTCCGACGGGCGTTGCGGGTAGTCACCCGAAGCAGACTTACCCCCCTTGTCCTGGGAAGGATTGCTGCTGGCCAAGGCCACTGGAAAGGCAAAAGCCAAACCCTGGGCACAAGTGGCAACAGCCACAGGCCGCCCGCACGGAACGGGCCCTGAGCGACGTAGCCCTCTCATTTCACGGTAGCTCGCCAGGAGGTGGCCGGTCAGAGCAAAGCTTTGGATTCGTGATATCCGCTCTATGCCAAAGCCGGCTACTTGATAGAAGTCTTCATTTTTTCCTCAGAGAAAATTTACATGCAGAAAACGCAGGTCCCAGGGGGAACCCAGTCAACTCCTTTGCACTAGACAAACAAAACTGAATGCTATTGGCCAGCAGGGGGTTTTATAGGCTCAGGTGAGGACGGCCCCCCATGGGAGGGGCCAGCCTGTCCCTGATGCTTTTGCATCTGTTTTGCCTAGTGACTCCTGATAGGACGACATAAAACCCACGT
>BLSH010435244.1:7682-26993 GCA_018402905.1 Glandirana rugosa
CTACCACGTGGGACTTACAACCCGGAGACATACACCGGTCCGACACATTTTCACAGTGTGTACACCGTAACAATATGAGCCCTCCTCATCGTCTTATATAAAACCCCACATAAAAAACGATCCATGTACGACACATAATCTTTATAACACATTTACCTGTTGAAACACATTTTTTTTTCTACACAAAAGTAAAAGAAAGGTGTAAAAGGTTTTTGAACACCTTTTTTTTTCTGTACAAGTTTTCTGAGTAATAATCACAAATCGCTTGGGCCTGACATTACAAGTCCAGGCATGGTTTGAAAACCCACAGGGCCTGGGCCTGGGCTTGTGCCTGTAAAGTTTTTTGTAAGCCCAAGCCAGGCCCCAAGACTATAAAATGAGGTGCACAACTCTTCGACGTCCCGTCAGTTAGTTGTTCGCAAAGTGACCAAACGGGAATCTTCGGTAGTGTCGGTACGGATGATTACCGTACCGACACTAACCGGTCACGTAGTACATTGGGCAATCACAGCCATGCCATTAGTAGGCATGGCTGTGATGGCTTCTAAGGGCAAACCAGTGAAACGCTTGTTGATTGACTGCCCTGCAGCTTCTCAACACGTGGAGTAAAATATCAGAACCCCGGACCGAACCCGAATGTTTTTTGAAATGTCCGTGTTCGGGTCCGGGTCCGGGACACCCAAAAGTTTGGTACGGACCTGAACATTACAGTCCGGGTTCGCTAAACACTAATAATGAGTCTTTTGAACATGTCTTTTTTTTTCCACAAGTTTTTGGAAAATGTGGAAAGAAAATGAAAACACATCTTTTTTTTTACACAAAGTTGTCCATTTACACAATATTTCTAATACACAGCATGTACCTAGCAAAAAATACACCCCAAAATATATTCTGCTACTCCTCCCGAGTATAACAATGCCACATGTGTGACACTTTTACACAGCCTGGCCACATACAGAGGCCCAACATTCAGGGTGCACCATCAGGTGTTCTAGGGGCATACATTTCAAATCTAATTTGACTAGCAGTTAGACTATTGTGAGGCACTGTAGTGGCACTGATGGGCGCTGTAGTGTCCCGGATGTGTCACGGATGAGAACTGATGTGGTATGGATGAGCATGAATGAGGCATAAATGAACACGAATGGGGGTGGATGAGCCATGGATGGGGATGACTAAGCTCGGGTGGGGATGGGTGAGCATGCATGGATGGGTGAGCACAGATGGATGATTGAGCACGGATGCATGGGTGAGCACGGATGCATGGGTGAGCATGCATGGATTGGTGACCACAGTTGAATGGCTGAGCATGGATGCATGGCTGAGCACAGATGCATTGGTGAGCACACATGCATGGCTGAGCAAAGATGCATGGCTGAGCATGCATGCATGCATGGAAGAGCACACATGCATGGGTGAGCAGGGATGCATGGCTGAGCATGGATGCATGGGTGAGCACAGATGCATGGGGGAGCACGGATGCATGGGTGAGTACGGATGGATGGGTGAGCATGCATGGATGGGTGAGCACAGATGGATGGCAGAGCATGGAAGAGCATGGAGCATGGGTCAGCACGGATGCATGGGTGAATACGGATGCATGGGTAAGCATGGATGAGGCTGGATGGGTGAGCACGGCTGGATGGGTGAGCATGGCTGGATGGTTGAGCATGGCTGGATGGTTGATCATGGATGCATGGGTGAGCATGGCTGGGTGTGTGAACATGGATGCATGAGTGAGCATGGCTGGATGGGTGAACACGAAGGCATGGGTGGATGGGTGAACACGGATGCATGGGTGAGCATGGATGGGTGAGCACGGATGCATGGATGACGGATGAGGCTGGATGGGTGAGCATGGAGGATGGGTGGGGGGTCCCAGACTGGCACATAGCAGTGTTTTGGGCCCTTCAGATCCTGCCCACAGCACTGCCGCTTCTAATCTCTCCCCCCTCTCCACTCACACTGCACCAATCGGTATGGAGAGGGGAGAGATAAGCCGGATATCCTCTGGCTTGATTACATCTGATCGCTCCATCATTTGAAGGAGTGATCACAAGGTAAAGGCCGCTGTGAGCGCCCATTTACTGTGATCCATGATGTGCTTGGTCTCCCGGACCCGACAGTCACGGATGCCCCTGGGTGCGCGCGGGAGCGCAATTCTGGGAGGAAGTTATAGTACGCCCTCCCAGAACAGCTGATCCACCTAGCGGCCGTGTATTTAGATTACACGGTCAGCAAGTGGTTAAGAAAGTTGCCTGCATGCTGACTCTTTTCCTCAGGAAAGTTGATCCCTGCGAGCTAATCTCTCATGCCTGGTGGAGTTCACCTTTCCAAGATGGAGGAAATACTGAAGGCCCTGCTTAAAGCCAATGCAGCTCAGTGTGAAAAAAAACAACTGCAGCACAGTGGGAGGAAAGTCCCCAAGCTATCACAGCACAACAGCAGATGAACCAACAGTTTGCGGAGGCCCTGCTGGAATTAAAAAAGGGCCCGCACCTCCAGTGACAGTGAAACCAAAGTTGTGAAAGATGGCCAAAAGAACAGTGGGTGGGACTGTTAGCACCATTCTTGACCGATGAACCCCAAAAAGCCTACTTTGATCTGGAAACAGATAAGGCCCAGGACTATGAGACCCTAAAGGCAGAGATATTCGCACACCTAGTGGTCACCATGGCAGTCCGGGCCCAATGGGTACATCAGTGGACTTACCGCACCGACAAGCCAACACACTCACAGATGTTTGACCTGGTCCACCTCACCAGGAAGTGGCTACAGCCGGAGACTTTGCCAGATCCCCAGGTTGCGGAACACGTGGTCATGGACCGCTATCTACATGCACTCCCTGCTGCTTTGAGGAAGTGGGTCAGTCATGGGGACCACAACTTGTGGACCTCGTGGAGAGATACACTGCTGCTGAGGACTTGGTGCACCCAACTGCGCCCTACTCCAATGTATCTATGGGTGAAAGATTGCCCAGCGGACCCGGTAAGACTGTTTCAGGGTTCAGGGGCATGGGGAAATTTGATAAGACTGCTACGTTTAAAGAGACTGTGGGCTCTAGACCTGGAGACTGGCCAAAGAAACCAGGAAGGTCTTGGGGATCCTGGAAAGGACTGGGTGTAGAGCACATGCAGTGCTACCGATGCCATGCATTGGACTATATTGCTGCCAATTGTCCCCTGAATGATGAACCCATGCAATCGGATTATACTTATGTGAATAGACACCTTTCTCTTTTTGCACAGGTCACATATACAGCAACATGTTCAAATCACATGGAGAGGCAAATGTGTTTGGTTTTTGTTGATGGAAAGTCAGTCACTGCCCTGCTTGCCTCTGGTAGTGTAGTAACATTGGTAAAAAGCAATTGTGTAAATCCTGCAATCCCTAGCACCGTCGGGGTCAATTGCATCCATGGGGACACTCGTGACTACCAGACAGTGGTAGTTGAGATTGTCATCCCTTGGGGCAGTGTGACTCATTCAGTGGGGGTAGTACCTTCACTGCTATATGATGCCCTAGTGGGCAGGGATTTTCCCCATTTTTGGAGGTTATGGGAAGGAACAGGGAGTCTGGAGGAGAGAGCTCCCCCTGCTGCAGAATCATGGGTACTCTCACCTGACCCTTTTTGCCAATTAGAAGGGGAGACTTGTGGCAGGACCGAAGAAGGCGGTGAACCTCTTCCTTTTCCTGTACTGGCTGGGGAGCCGGAGGGGCTGGAAGATAGCTCCCAGCTGGAGGCTAATGACCCAGACAATGTCTCTGACCCTGACCGTGAGAGTGAACAGAATGTAGTACCTGACTTAGAGGACCAGAGAGAGGACTTCTGTACAGACGAACTACAGGACATCACTCTCCTTAGAGCCAGAGAAAACGTGAAGATGATGGATGGGGAACCAGTGGACCTTAATTGGGGGGGTGTCTTTTCCCTGCATGGCTCTTAAAAATAATTTGTTGTATCAAGTGGTGAAATGCGAGGAGGACAAGGTGGAACAGCTAGTGGTTCCCAAACCCTTTCACAGGATGGTGCTAGATCTAGCCCATGGACATATAATTGGGGGCATCTGGGTATGGATAACACCAGGGGGAGAATAACCCAGGGATTATTCCGGCCCGGGTTGTATGAAAATGTCAGAGAGTATTGTGAATCACCTGAGTGTCAGATGATGACTCTGTCACCCCATTTTCATAGTCCCCTTTTCCCACTTCCCATAATTGAGTGAATTGGCATGGATCTCGTGGGACCAGTAGTAAAATCTGCCTATGCCACCCACTATCCTGAAGCCATACCCTTGCAAAACACCTCCACTAGGACTATCGCCAAAGAGCTCATCCAGGTGTTTAGTCGGGTGGGGATCCCTAAAGAGGTCTTAACGGATCAGGGCACCTCATTTATGCCCGTGTAACCAAGGAATTGTGCAAGTTGTATAAAATCTCCCATCTCCATACCTCGGTCTACCATCCCCAAATGGATGGACTTGTGGAGAGGTTTAATAAAATTCTCAAAAGCATGTTGAAAAGGGTAGTGGAAAAAGATGGGAGAGATTGAGATACGTTGCTGCCGTATCTCATGTTTGCCATAGGAGAGGTTCCGCAGGCGTCTACAGGGTATTCCCCTTTGAACTCTTGTATGGTAGATATCCCAGGGGTTTGCGAGATGTTGCAAAAGAGACATGGGAAGGAGAGGCCACCCCATATATGAGCATCATCAAGCATATTTCCTTGATGCAGGATCGAATCGTTGCAGTCTTGCCCCAGTGCAAGAGCATATGGAGCAAGCTCTGGAAGCCCAAAGAAGGGTTTATAATCAGGGTGCCAAAACCCAAACTTTCAACCCTGGAGACAGAGTGCTGCTACTAGTCCCCATGGTTGAAAATAAATTCCTAGCAAAGTGGCAGGGTCCATTTGAGATTAGAGAAAGAGTAAGGGAATTGAACTACAAAGTTTACCAGCCAGGGAAGAGGTAAACCGAGCAAAATTTACCATGTGAATCTCTTAAAAACGTGGGAAGACAGAGAGACTTTATTGGCAGTGCCCACTCCTCAAGGAGACAGGCTATTCATGACCCCGGGCGTCCCCATAACTGAGTCCTTGTCACTAATGCAACAAAATGACGTTAAGGAGTTTATCAGTAAAAATAGAGATTTTTTCTATCTCCTACGCAGACTGACCACCATACTACAACATTTCAAAATCAAGGAACCAGGGGTCCGCTTAAATGTAAAACTCTCCCAATTGAACTGGAGCACCTACACCGAGCATTACATCCACGTGGCAAGGACTATGAACCACCCAGGGATGTGGTCGGATGCCTTGTTAAGTTCTGACTAAAGGAAGAAATCCTGCGACACGCCAGACTCAGAAGACACATCCTATATAGAGGGACAGAGGTAAAATTATACCAAGATCTCTCCCCCATCACTCTACAAAAACGAAGGGCCCTCAGACCACTCCTGGATGTCCTAAGGGAGGGAAATATACCATACCGTTGGAAGTTCCCCTTCGCTCTCCAAGCGGGAGTAGCAGACAGAATCGCATATCTGCGATATCCGGAAGACATTCGATCCTTCTGCAATAACCTACACATTCCCGTAGTGGAAATCCCTGACTGGAACAACAGCAACCTTAATCGCATCCAACCACAACGACAAGTGGAACCGATGGAAGTCCACCAACGAGAGGCACATACTCCCTCCAGAAGACCTCGATCCCCTCACTCCGTCTCTCCACCCCCAGCAAACCATCGCTCTCCTGGGAGGGGAAGCATTCCTGCCTCTCCCGCACATAGAAAGGCAAGGAAGGATTAACTACCCTCACCACCCTTACGAATAGCATCTCTCTTCTTGGACCCTGGCACTACAAGACGGGACCTCTAAGTTCATTGCAACAGTATTAAAATACATTCTCACTCCTTCTCTTCCACCTAGCCCCACCCCTTCCCTGATGGAGACCCCTGGGCACCTCGCGAACTACAGCTGGATACACCTGAGCTAGCTAAGTCACCTTCCAGGGTTTTTCCCACCCCAAGGCAGATTATTATATATGCCCGAAGCGGGCTGATAACTTTGAGGGCACTGGGCCTGCGTCCCATACCCAAGCCCTTTACTACTGCCAGGGGTCTACACAATATGTGCCCCAAACCTTATCAGGACCTTATCCCTCTTAAGCACTTGCTTACCGATTCCTGGTATGTAGGACATAGATTGACTTCTCCCATAAAGATACTTGCAGCCTCACGCTTGCAAACGGAGCGACTACACAAAGGGGACCCGGATCATATACGCTATGTGTTTACCACACCAGTAATGACTCTTGTCACCAGTTGGAGGAAATCATACCAAGGGTTCATCACATCACCCCCGCCCTGGGACAGCAACACTGGAACTGAACTTCCAACTCCCCAAGCTACCACTCTCTATCATTAGGACTGGTGGTCCTGACGCACATTATATACAGCTCCCGGGGGCCTCCAGGAGGGGGAATGACAGTATTAGAAGTAAAAATTGAAATTAGAGCAGATATTTTTCTAGGCCTATCATATACATTAGTCTTATCATTACCATGTTACATCTGCCTATAATTCAACATACGTATATATCTCAATGTCTTGTCTCTGTTAACCACATACAATGTTCTTCTTACAATAAACATGGGACTGACACTGTCTGATCACTGGGTAATGAACCACTCACCCACATCTAGGACCGAGGAATGGGCCGATCCCGCCCACTCAGAGCGTAGTCTAAATAGGGGAATATAAACTCCCCATACGCCACCATATCTGACGCCTGCCTGCTGTTCACACACTGTCAGTCAAAAAAAAAAAATGTTTACGTTTAAGTTTAAAGGTTTAAGTTCGGAGGTCCCGTCGTGTCCTGTGCTATAATGTTTATATTGTTCCTACTATCTTTCTGATGTCACAGACATCGTGTTGTATTGCCGCTTAACACCCACATAATACATCCAAGGTTAATGTGACTTGTTTTAATTCCTGCTTTACAGTTCTTTTGCATGCCTCCCGCAGGATAGAGGATAACCTTGTCTCTCCTCTTTAAAACCACTAAGCCACTAACTGCGATACGGAATGCACTGCATCACATCTCATACCTATGCCAACTTCTCTCCTGCTGACAGACAGAGCGAAATTCCCCACGTAACCAGTGCTGTCCCTACATACACCCATAACTTCCTAAGAAGCCCATATAACCACTGTATAGCCATCTCTGATCCATTAGCATAACAGTTGCAGATACACGATAAGGGGGTTCAAGCGAATGCCGTAGACACCACATACGCAAAACCCTAATTACTCATACAGGAGCAACTTAAAGTTAGCACGCGCTTCTCTAGCCCTACCACCCCCCACAACAGCACAGAGTGTTCTGTGCTCACCACACCCGGCGTACCCTATCCCCCAAGATAAGATAGCTGGTCTATCACATCTGCCGGTTTTTCTTCCTATTACCCCTCCCCTGACTACACCTTCTTATACACCTCCCTCCCCCCCTCCCTCCCCAGGACCCTGCCGACTTGTCTCCACTAGTGCACATTCTCCCCTCTACCAGCAGTACTCACAACATCCTACAGCGATCCTACTTAATTCACACTCCAACTCCAGCGTATAAAAATGCCCACCTTTCGCACGATAAAAGTGTTCTCTCTGAACGTTAAGGGGCTCAACGTTCCTGAGAAGAGATCAATGATACTCCGTGAGCTCTCCAAGCAACACGCCCAAATAGCCTTTTTTCAAGAAACCCACTTTAAGGGCCCCAAAATACCTAAATTGACGAGCCCTGCATATCCAGAGATATATCATGCCTCATCTTTCTCCTCCAAAACAAAAGGAGTGGCAATATTGCTTTCTAAAAACTTCCCCTTCACCTTAAAGGACCAACTAGTAGACCCGGAAGGCAGATATATTTTTGTAAAAGGCACAACAAACGGTAAACCGATAACACTCGCGAATGTATACAGCCCCAACATATCCCAGGTCTCTTTTTTCAGGCTTGTAATCGATCTACTAATCCCTTTTCATGAAGGTTTAGTAATATTCGGAGGGGACATGAATGTACCTCTTAACCCCAACCTAGACTCCTCCACAAACTCCACCTCAATCCCCTTCCACGCTCTAAAACAAATAAAGGCCAAGCTCAACTCACTGCTCTTACATGACTCGTGGAGGACGCTAAACCCAGATACCAAGGATTTCACATTCTTCTCACCACCACACAATAAATATTCCCGCATAGATTATTTATTCCTCTCCCAATCAGACCTGACATTTCTACACCAAGCGAGCATAGAACCCATGTACCTCTCGGACCACCACCCTGTCACTCTGACATTAAAATTCCCAGATCACCACCCAGAACTTAAAACCAAAACTTGGAGGTTCAACCCGTCCCTCATCAGCGATCCAACACACTACGCAAGACTGAAGCGCACCCTACAAGAGTACTTCCAAAACAACACCCCAACCGAGACTACCCCTATAATCCAATGGCTAGCTCATAAATGCGTGCTACGAGGAGAGTGTCTTGCTATCGCATCCCAAATCAAAAAGCAAAAACAAGACTCCATTAAAGCCCTCACCTCTAGAATACATCAGTTGGAATTAGCACATAAGCAAAGAAAAGAGGCCCAAGCATACTCTATGTTGCTCTCGGCCAGACGCGACCTCCTTGACACATTAGGCAAACAGATCACACGCAGATAACTATTAACGACAAAATTATACTAAGAACATGCCAATAAAAGTGGGAAGCTAATGGCCAGACTGCTTCAAAACAGGAAAGCTCTAGCAACGATCCACCAAATACGAGATAGCCAAAGCCACCATAAAACCGAGGAGATTGCCCAACAGTTCGTAAACTATTACACTGAGCTGTACAACATAGCCCCACCCTCCCTCGCAGACCCCTTCTCCCAGTCACGAACCCAGATGATTGAAAACTACCTAGCTACCCACGGGATGCCAAAAATCTCTCCAGACAAAGCTCTTACACTAGAGAAACCTCACAGGAGGAATTCAGGGCAGCCTTGAAAAGTATGAAACCAGGCAAAAGCCCAGGGCCTGACGGCCTTACCACTCAATACTACAAAAGCTTTATGGACCTACTTCTTTCTCATTTCCTAACTACGTATAATACACTCCCACAGGACCGCACATCCCCAACCCAACTATTAGAAGCACATATTGCGATAATCCACAAAAAAGGAAAAGACGCCACTAAAGTTCAAAACTACCGACCGATATCACTCTTAAACGTCGATTTAAAAACCTATGGCAAAATTTTAGCCACCCGCCTACAACCGCTCCTCCCTGACCTGATCTCCCAAGACCAAGTGGGCTTTGTACAGGGCAGAGAGGCCCGAGACAACACCACAAAGGCCATTAATATTATGCACTGGCTATCCAGGTCCACAACAGAGGGCTTTTGTCTTTCCACCGACGCGGAGAAGGCGTTTGACAGGGTAGCATGGGACTATATGAGTGCAACCCTGTCATCTCTGGGCTTGGGCTCCTTCATGACAAGCATATTAAGCCTTTATTCCAACCCATGCGCCAGAGTTAAAGTCAATGGCTGCTTGTCAAACGCCTTCTCCATTCACAACGGAACGCGACAGGGTTGCCCGCTTTCCCCCATCATCTTCGTGCTAACCCTAGAGCCCCTGTTACGCTGCATTAGATCAAATCCAAACATACCAGGAGTTATGATAGCCGGTAAAGAATATAAAACTGCAGCATTTGCAGATGACATTCTTCTCTTACTCTCCAACCCAAGAATTTCTCTGCCTAACTTCCTACAACAATTCAAACATTTCAGCACGATCTCCAACTTCAAAATCAATTTTCACAAATCTACTGCATTGAATATCACCCTCCCCCAGGCACTAGCCCAGCACTGTCAAGAATCCTTCCTATTCTCCTGGCAGAGGGAGGCGATTACATACCTTGGCATCCAGCTGACAGCCAACCTGCAAAAACTCTACTTCCTAAATTTCCACCACTTACTACAAAACTTTCGAACAGTCTTAGCAACCTGGGAAAAATCCACATTATCGTGGTTCGGGATAGCTGCCGCAATAAAGATGACAATCCTCCCGCGTTTCCTATACCTCGCACAAGCTAATCCCATCTCCTTACCCAGAACCTTCTTCACATCTATACGCACACTTCTCCGTTCATTCATCTGGAAAGGCAGAACACCCAGGCTGAGTTTGACGAAACTTTCATCCCCAAAACACAAAGGAGGCATAGGTCTGCCCGACTTCGAGCAATATCACAGAGCTGCCCTCCTGACGAGGGTGATAGACTGGCATGTTCACACTGACTATAAAGAATGGATTACACTAGAGCAATCATGGGCTCGGGGAGCTCTCCAAGATATCACCTGGCTTCCAACTGCTAAACTACCTCCCACTCTCAAAGATCGCCCCTTCATTCGGCCCACTTTACAATGCCTCCATAAAACTATCCGGGATACGGCCCTGTCCTCAATTCCTGGTCCAATGACTCCGATCAGAAACAGCCCCGAATTCCCCCCCGGGACGGGAATTGGGATTCCTTGGGGCTAACAATTGACACCCAAAGGCCTTTCAATTCTTCACCCAAAGGAAATTTCATACCAGAACAGATCTAGCAGCTAACAAACCTATTATTTCACTTCCCATGTGGGCGTACTTCCAAGCCAGACATTACCTCAACGACCCTAAGGCAAAAGATAAATTCAGCCGCAATCTCACCCCCTTTGAAAAACTATGTGCATCCCCCCCACCCCAAAAACACTTAATTTCAATAATTTACTCCCTCTTGTCAGCCGCTGGTAAGAACCAGTACCCCCAATTTATAAAACTCTGGAGCAAAGACCGGGAAGACACTCTCACCGAGGTGGACTGGGAAAACATCTGCACCACAGCACATAAAGGTACACTGAATGTCACAACACAAGAACACAACTACAAAATCCTAACCCATTGGTATAGGTCTCCATCCTATCTCCTCAAGATATACCTACAGATATCTGACACCTGTTGGAGATGCAATTCTCTGCCGGGAACAATGCTACATATCTGGTGGGAATGTCCCCAAATCAAACCATTCTGGTCCCAAGTCCATACAATAGTTCAACGGGTTACCACCTATTCCGTTGACTTCTCCTTCCAACAATATCTGCTGCAGTATTTCAAGGTGATGGGACACGCATTTAGGAAATCCCTTGCAATGCACATGATCAACACAGCCCGAATGTGCATTCCAACCCTATGGAGACAAACACGCCCCCCAACACTCAAAGACTGGTTCACTCGGATTAATAGAGTGATGGACATGGAGGAACTGATAGCAATCTCCCTTGATAATTCAGACAAATTCATTAAGACCTGGTCATCATGGATCCACTTTAGGACAACCAACGAATACCAGGCTATATATCCATAAACTCACCTAAACACTTTCAGCACTCCTGTAACAGCAAGTAGGTAACAGTACTGTCAGACACGGTAGACCCCCTGACCGTTTTGCAGGGAATCCATATTATCTTCTCCCCCCCATCCCCAACCCCCGGCATTCTAACCACACTACCCCTACTCCTTCCCTCCCCCATCCTTTCTCTTCTCTTCGTATGTCTAAAAGCTCAATACATGCTCATCTAAGCAACAAAATATGTTGAGCTTTGAATGAAAACAATGTAACGCTTCCACCCGACGACCTTTGCGATTGCTGCCTAATTGTGCTTATATCCACGCTATTTCACACGATTGCTCTAAAGCTTATGAGGCCTCTGCATTGTTTAAAACTGATCATTCTTGTATACTGTTTTTTTTTCTAATTTCTAAACTAATAAAGTTTTATGGAATAAAAAAAAAAAATGTAAAACCCTACCGAATACCTGAGGCTAGAGGGAAATAAAAGCCATGTTGGAGTTAGACGTGATAGAGGAGTCCCACAGTGCCTGTTCGAGCCCTATAGTGCTGGGCCCAAAGCCTGATGGCACTGTCAGGTTCTGTAACAATTTCAGGAAGCTGAATAACGTGTCTAATTTTGATGCATACTTGGTGCCACGGGTTGACGAACTTGTGGACAGGTTGGGAGGTGCTAGGTACATAATAACCCTAGACCTAACTAAGGGCTACTGGTAGATCCCCTCAACAGAGTCAGCAAAAGAGAAAATAGCCTTTTCTACCCCCTTGGGGTCCTTCCAGTAAAAGGAAATACTGTTTGGTCTGCATGTGGCCCCTGCATCCTTCCTAAGAATGATGGACAAAACCTTGAGGCCGCATCGGGCCTATGCACCTATTTGGATGATGTGGTCATCCACAGTCCAGATTGGGAATCGCATCTGCCCTGAGTACAAGCAGTCATAGATTCTCTGAGGGTAACAGGTTTAACAGCCAACCCGAAAAAGTGTGCTATAGGCCTGGAGGAGGTCAAATACCTTGGATACAGTTGAGCTCATAAGTTTACACACCCTGGCAGAATTTATGATTTCTTGGCCATTTTTCAGAGAATATGAATGATAGCAAAAAACATTTCTTTCACTCATGGTTAGTGTTTGGCTGAAGCCATGTATTATCAATCAATTGTGTTTACTCTTTTTAAATCATAATGACAACAGAAACTACCCAAATGACCCTGATCACAAGCTGACACAAAGGGATTTGAGTGGCTATTAAAGGTAACCATCCTCACCTGTGATCTGTTTGCTTGTAATTAGTGTGTGTGTATAAAATATCAATGAGTTTCTGGACTCCTGACAGGTTTCCAGCGACTCTTATACAGAGATAGGTTCTGCAGTATACAGGGGGTGCCTTGTCACGGGCCTGCAGCTTAGACATGCATTTCCAAATGGGTGTAACCAAACCCCTGTTTTTAACGCATACTGTTAGCCAGGTTAATTCAGTTGGTGCAAGCTGGTCAGTAAGTTGCGCTTGGAAATTCTTTGGTTTTTGTTTGACATGCGTCTGCCCTTTCAGTGCTCCTTACTGTAAAGGCAAGTTATAGGTGGGGGCATGTGACATTTGTTTGTACTGTTGATATATTGGTGAGGTAACACGCTGACACTTTAGCCGCCATTGCGCAATGTGCTGGGTGTCCAGTGTGTTCCTGTACCTTTAAGGAGGGTTGGGCTCCTCCAGTCACCTGCCGTACATCTATCCATTAAATGCATGCGCTTCCATTGTGGAGACTCTTATACAGAGATAGGTTCTGAAGTATACAGGGTGCCTTGTCACGGGCCTGCTGCTTACACATGCATTTGCCAAATGGGTGTAACCAAACCCCTGTTTTTAACACATACTGTTAGCCAGGTTAATTCGGTTGGTGCAAGCTGGTCAGTAAGTTGCGCTTGAAAATTCTTTGGTTTTTGTTTGACATGCGTCTGCCCTTTCAGTGTTCCTTACTGTAAAGGCAAGTTATAGGTGGGGGCATGTGACATTTGTTTGTACTGTTGATATATTGGTGAGGTAACACACTGACACCTTAGCCGCCATTGCGCAATGTGCTGGCTGTCCAGTGTGTTCCTGTACCTTTAAGGAGGGTTGGGCTCCTGCAGTCACCTGCCCTACATCTATCCATTAAATGCATGCACTTCCATTGTGGAGACTCTTATACAGAGATAGGTTCTGCAGTATACAGGTTGCCTTGTCACTGGCCTGCAGCTTACACATGCATTTGCAAATGTGTGTAACCAAACCCCTGTTTTTAACACATACTGTTCGCCAGGTTAATTTGGTTGGTTGCAAGCTGGTCAGTAAGTTGAGCTTGGAAATTCTTTGGTTTTTGTTTGACATGCGTCTGCCCTTCCAGTGCTCCTTACTGTAAAGGGCAGTTATAGGTGGGGGCATGTGACATTTGTTTGTATCTTTTCATGTGACATCACTGCAGAAATGACATTTTGCTATAGTGTAAAGTAGTGAGTGTACAGCTTGTATAACAGTGTAAATTTGCTGTCCCCTCAAAATAACTTGACAAACAGCCATTAATGTCTAAACCGCTGGCAACAAAAGTGAGTACACCCCTAAGTGAAAATGTCCAAATTGGGCCCGATTGGTAATTTTCTCTCCCCGGTGTCATGAGACTTGTTGGTGTTACAAGGTCTCAGGTGTGAATGGGGAGCAGGTGTGTTAAATTTGGTGTTATCACTCTCACTCTCTCATACTGGTCACTGGAAGTTCACCATAGCACCTAATGGCAAAGAACTCTCTGAGGATCTGAAAAAAATAATAGTTGCTCTGCATAAAGATGGCCTAGGCCAGTGGTTCTCAACTTCTGTCCTCAGGACCCACTAACAGGCCAGGTTTTAAGTATTGCCTTGGGGAGATGCAGAGTAGAATACTGTAATCACTTAGCAGCAAATTATATCACCTGTGATGTATTTCAGTTATCTTGCAAATCTGGCCTGTTAGTGGGTCCTGAGGACAAGAGTTGAGAACCACTGGCCTAGGCTATAAGAAGATTACCAAGACCCAGAAACTGAGCTGCAGCACAGTGGCCAAGACCATATAGCGGTTTAACAGGACAGGTTTCACTCAGAACAGTCCTCGCCATGCTCGACCAAATAAGCTGAGTGCTCATGCTCAGCATCATATCCAGAGGTTGTCTTTGGGAAATAGACGTATGAGTGCTGCCAGCATTGCTGCAGAGGTTGAAGGGGTGGACTGCATCAAATTGGTCTGCATTGCTGTCATTCTAGAAGGACGACCCTTATAAAGATGATGGACAAGAAAGCCCGCAAACAGTTTACTGAAGACAAGCAGATTTAGGACATGGATTACTGCAAACATGTCCTGTGGTCTGATGAGACCAAGATGAGACCAAGATAAACTTAATTTGGATCAGATGTTGTCAAGCTTGTGTGGCAGCAACCAGGTGAGGAGTACAAAGACAAGTGTGTCTTGCCTACAGTCAAGCATGGTGGTGGGAGGGTCATGTTCTGGGGCTGCATGAGTGCTGCCAGCACTGGGGAGCTACAGTTCATTGAGGGAACCATGAATGCCAACATGTACTGTGACATACTGAAGCAGAGCATGATCCCCTTCCTTTGGAGACTGGGTCACAGGGCAGTATTCCAATATGATAATGACCCCAAACACACCTCCGAGATGACCACTGCCTTGATAAAGAAGCTGAGGGTAAAGCTGATGGACTGTCCAAGCATATCTCCAGACCTAAACCCTATTGAGCATCTGTGGGGCATCCTCAAATGGAACAAATGGAAGGTGGAGGAGCACAAGGTCTCTAACATCCACTACAGAGCTGTCATCATGGAGGAGTGGGAGAGGACTCCAGTGGCAACCTGTGAAACTCTGGTGAACTCCATGCCCAAGAGAGTTAAGGCAGTACTGGAAAATAATGGTGGTCACACAAAATATTGACACTTTGCTCCCAATTTGTACATTTTCACTTAGGGGTGTACTCACTTTTGTTCCCAGCGGTTTAGACATTAATGGCTGTGTGTTGAGTTATTTTGAGAGAACAGCAAATTTACACTGTTATACAAGCTGTAGAGTCACTACTTTATATCGCAGCAAAGAGTCATTTCTTCAGTGTTGTCACATGAAAAGATATAATAAAATATTTACAAAAATGTGAGGGTGTACTCCCTTTTGTGAGATACTGGCCCTGATTTACTATACCTCCCAAATCTACTCCAGTAGTGCCTTAAAATAACTCCCAGTTAAAGGCAATTACAACTTCAACTCTCACAGACTCGAGTAAAATAGCACACATGCGGCCTCTATTTGCCTGTGAAGATGCCTCTCAGGTTACGTGTTGATGTTGGCTGGGCTTGAACTTGCGGTTGTATGCAAGTTCATTGCCATAAAAAAAAAAAAAAAAACATTACCACCCCTCTCTCTAATTGTAACAGCCTTAGCCCCAGGGCACATGTCTGAAGAGAAAAAAAAAGTTTCTAATTTTTTTTTTTTTTTCAGGAGCAGTGGTTTTAATAATGGTTAAAGTGAAAAAAAATATTCCTTTAACCACTTCAGCCCCGGAAGGAATACACGCTTTAAGACCTGAGCACTTTTTACGATTTGGCACTGCGTTGCTTTAACTGACAATTGCGTGGTAGTGCAACGTTGTACCCAACCAAAATTTTTGTCCTTTTTTACCCACACATATTTCTTTTGGTGATATTTGATCTCCTCTGCGTCATTTGTGATCGCCGCTCTAAATAAAAAAAGAGCGACATTTTTTCAAAATAACCAGTTTTTCTTCATTTTTGCTAAAATACAAATCCAATTGTGAAAAAATAAAAATCTTTTTATTTACTTGTTTTTGGCCAATTTATATTCTTCCTCCTATCTTTGTTAAATAAAAAATTGCAATCAGCGTTTATTGTTTTGTTTGCGCAAAAGTTGCTGTGTTTAGGGATGATGCTTTTTTTTGGACCATTGGCATTTATACAGCGATCAGTGGTCTAAAAATGCACTGCTTACTGTAGAAATGCCATTGGCAGTGAAGGGGTTAACCTGGAGAGGGTTAACCGTGTTCCCTATGGGGAGTTCTAACTGTATGGGGGCTGGGCTGCCAGGGGGAGGGAAGTGATTACTTCTTCCATATACAGGAAGCCTGTGATCACCGCCCTTCCCCCTCTGTCCGAACGGAGATCCATGTTTACATACATGGACCTCCATTCTTTCACTGCAGAGGGGCCATCGTGCGTAGCCAGTGGCGATTGAGTCTGCCCTACCCGCTCCCTGACCCCCCCAGAACACAGTGAGCGTGCGATAGTACCTCTGGCAGCACGCACGCGGTCACAATGGTAGTCATCGCAGCTGCCGTCAGGTGAGGGCGGTTTGCGATAACGAACCCCTTTGCCACCGTCACGCTGCAGTGGACGGGCGGCAAGTGCTTAAATATTGTGCTTGGGGGGTCCCCCTAGTATGGATCTCTGTGATGTTTAGAACAGTGGCACTGCAAAATGACATTTGTAAAGGAAAATTTGTCATTTAAAATCGGTCGTGGCTGGAATGTATTGCTGGTTCCCTGCAATATAGATAAAGATCACTGAAAAAGCATTGCGTTGAGGGTCTCCCAAATCCATACCAGGCCCTTCAGGTCTGATATGGATTTTAAGGGGAACCCCACGCCAAATCGTTAAAAAATGGTGTTGGTGTCCCCCCAAAATCCAAACCAAACTCTTATCCGAGCATGCGGCCCTGGCATGGCAGGGGGGGTGGGGACGGGTGTGTGTGCCCCTCTGAACCTTACCAGGTCACATGTCCTCAACATGGGGAGGGTGCTTTGGGGTCTGGTTTTGTTTTTGGGAGGACCCCTGTGCCTGCTTTTTTTAATTCCAATAATTTTTATTGTGTTCATTGAAAATAAGTACAACTTGTACAGTATTGTACATTTCAAGAAAAGTAGAAATATAACACAAATTTTACATTTTTCCAAAAAAAAAAAAGGATTGAGCATTTGATACATATCACTCTCTTCAATACACTGAGAATACAGTTGAAGGCAGGTGTTAGATCTTTTGAGGACTAGGTGGTAGAAAGAGCCGTGAACAGATGCCACAATGGTCCCCTCTATGTGGAGGGATAGCCAGGGAATTATACCATGTCTGATTGCAATTATGGTGGTCAATAAAGTTACATTTTTGGAGGCATGAGCCATCTCTCCCCACCGAGGCACCCCATGGGGATCACACTGTGCCCACAGTGGGAAATAGGCCCACTCTCTTTCGAATAGGAAGTTTGATAGTAATATGTACATTTGTTAGATTTGGATTTAGTGCGTGTGCCAATTTATTGGTAAATGTTGGTATTGGTAGCCTATATTCGCGACCCCCTCTTCCCCCTCAGACCCTTTTCCATTCCTTGGCAGATAAGTGGTGAGGTAAGTCTATCAGAATCAAGAGGGCATACGTATATATTGGTGGAGAGAAGGAAGTTAATCTCTGTATGGCAATAAGTTTGTTTTATCATACCATTCAGACCATGGGGCCCAGAGGTCGCGGATTCGTGAGTAATTACCTTGGGAGGAAGCAAATGCCATTTCGTATTTGTAATGAGTGTGTGTTAGTTGAACAATTTCATTTATGGAGGGTTTCTGGACGGTTTTCCATTTCCTAACAATAGATAATCTGGTTGCTAGTAGTATGTGAGTAACTACTATTCTGAAGTTGTAGTGTATGTCATCAATGCCTAAATTTAATAGAGCCAACCCAGGAGACAGGTCTATTGGGACCCCCACTATTATACTGATTATATGAAAGATCTTTGGCCATGTCTTGGATAGTCTTCTACAAGACCAGAGAATGTGGTGTAGAGTTCCCGTTTCCCCACACTGCCTCCAGCACTGTGCAGAGGTCGCGGGGTATATTTTTGCAATGCGGAAAGGGGTAAGGTACCACCTCAGCATAATTTTGTGTGATAATCCCCATAATCCTACGCACTTAGTGGCTGTAAGGTTGGATGCGATTGCTATTTGCCATTGTTCTGTAGAGAAAGTGGAAGCTAATTCTTCTTCCCAAGCCAACATTGGGGACGTTTTTGTAAATGTAGTTTTGTCGTTAACCACTTGACCACTGGGCACTTAAACCCCCTTCCTAACCAGACCAATTTTCAGCTTTCAGTGCTCTCACATTTTGAATGACAATTACTCAGTCATGCAACACTTCACCCATATGAAGTTTGCGTCCTTTTTTTCCACACAAATAGAGCTTTCTTTTGGTGGTATTTAATCACCGTTGGGTTTTTTATTTTTTGCGCTATAATTAAAAAAAGACCGAAAATTTTGTAAAAAAAATAATTTTTCTTTGTTTCTGTTATAAAATTTTGCAAATTAGTAATTTTTCTTCATAAATGTTGGCCAAAATTTATACTGCTATATATCTTTGGTATGAAAAAAACTAATTAGTGTATATTATTTGGTCTTTGTGAAAGTTATAGAGTCTACAAGCTATGGTGCCAATCACTGAATATTGATCACAACTCATGTACTGACCACCTATCTCATTTCTTGAGACCCTAACAAGCCAGGAAAGTACAAATACCCCCCAAATTACCCCTTTTTGGAAAGTAGACATTCCAAGGTATTTAGTAAGAGGCATGGTGAATTTTTTTAAGTTATAATTTTTTCCCACAATTCTTTGCAAAATTAAGTTTTTTTTGGGGGTTTTTTTTTCCACAAAATTGTCATAGGTTAACAGGTTATTTCTCACACCCAGCACATGCATACCACAAATTACACCCCAAAACACATTCTACTACTCCTCCTGAGTATGGGGATACCACATGTGTGACACTTTTACACAGCCTGGCCACATACAGAGGCCCAACATGTAGGGAGCGCCATCA
>BLSH010435259.1:0-15726 GCA_018402905.1 Glandirana rugosa
GTGGGGGCAGTTTGCAGCCAGTGACACATGTGGGGGCAGTTTGCAGCCAGTGACACAGTTGGGGTAGTTTTGCAGCCAGTGACACAGGTTTGGGCAGTTATGCAGCCAGTGACATAGTTGGGGGCAGTTTGCAGCCAGTATCACAGGTGGGGGCAGTTATGCAGCCAGTGACACAGTTGGGGGCAGTTTTCAGCCAGTTACACAGGTGGGGGCAGTTATGCAGCCAGTGACAAAGCCGGGGGCAGTTATGCAGCCCTTGACACAGTTGGGGGCAGTTATGCAGCCGTGACACAGTTGGGGGCAGTTATGCAGCTAGTGACACAGGTGGGGTACATTGCAGAGACACCCCCCATCCCCCCCCCCGAGGTCGGTACAAGTCCCGCACTTACCCCATCCAATAGGCAGGCAGTAGGAAGGATTTTTGCAGAGATCGGCATGCGAAAAGCGGCTGTCCCTCATGGTCGGGCGGTCACCAGGGAGTCAGAGTCTCTGTGGAGCGGGAGTCACTTCCGCTGCCACAGTGACCTGCCCCCGGCCACCGCATCCAATCACACTGAGCCAGAGTCTCAGTGCAGCCCATCAAGCTATGCGTGTGCCGCTGTTCAGCGCACCCACATAGCTTATAATGGCTGACCAATAGGCTCACTACTTAGCTGTCAGGTGACAGGTCAACCAAAAAATAAAAAATAAAGTCTACGTACCGGCGCCACCTGCAGGGGGGCGGGGCTGTTTTTTTTTTTTTTTTAGCCAGCGGGGAGGCGGCGCCCAAGGGCCCCTCATACACCAGCCGCCACTGGTTGGCAGAGCTGAAGAAGTCTGGAGTGATTCAAGAGTCTTAAAGTCCATATGCCTCTCCCATTGTGGTGGTTCAGAAGAAGAATTGAACTTTAAGAATGTGTATAGGTTATCGGACTCTTAATCAGAGAACAATTCCAGATCAGTACACTACTCCATGGATTGAAGATGCTTTGCAGTGTTTGGCTGGAGCTAAATGGTTCAGTGGGTTGGATATGAAGAGTGGACACTACCAGATACCTAAGGGTGCAGGAGATAAGGAGAAGGCAGCGTTTAATTGCCCTTTGGGATTCTTCGAGTTTAACAGAATGCCACAAGGACTAACTGGAGCACCACCTACTTTCCAAAGAATGATGGAGAGGACATTGGAGGATATGAATTTGGTGGCGGTCCTGGTATACCTGGATGATATTATAGTATTTGGAAGAACCTTTGAAGAGCATGAGGCGCGAATGGAGAAGGTGTTCTAGAGGCTCCAAGAAGAACGATTGAAGTTGTCCCTAGAAAAATGCCAGTTCTATCGTACTTCAGTCACTCTAGGACATATAGAGTTTAGGCATTGCTACACTCTAGTAAGAAGTCAACAGTTAACCCACATCCCTAACATAAGTGTAGATACACAAACAAATTACCCCCCTACTTTGGGGGGGAAACCAACTCATTCAAAATGACAAGGAAGCCAGAAATAAGGCTAAAAAATTATTTTTTATAGTTAGTCTGATTAAAACGTCACATGACTGAAGGGCATGATGAGTCCATTGATCAAAAAATTGCAAAGGAAGTACATACTGAACCACAAAATAATGATACATACGTGTGTGAAAATGGTGATCATGAAACAAAGAAAAACATTACATTGTATATAAAAAACACATAAGTGACCACTCACACCATCACCAAGTGGCGGGGGAGACCCAACGCGTTTCGAATGCGATCTTTTTCAGGGGTAGTTGGCCAGGAATTTAAAAAAATCCTCATATTATACAGGGGATCAGCTAATAGGGCCTTAATAAGTTCACACAGATTCAAATGAAGTATTTAGGGATCTGCTTGGGTCCAAAGGGAGTGATGTGCTAGAGGTAGGCACTATTCCCTGGGTCTACAATCCAGGGCTTCCTCCTAACCAGGGACTGAGACTTACGTTTGGAGTGACTATGTAAGACTTACCGAGATCCTTCTCTATTTGTTTGTGTATCTACTCTAGGACATGTGATATCAGCTAACGGAGTGGTGACTGATCCGAAGAAGCTGTAGGTGGTTACTGCATGGTCTCGACCTGAAACTGACGGAAGGTCCTTCTTGGGGTTCTGCTCATATTATCAGAGGTACGTGGCTAATTTTGCCAAGAACGCTAAGCCCCTAGATGAATTGCTGCAAGTGGTCTTTGGGAAAGAAGAGAAGAGAATGAAAGAGAAGAAGTTAGGCTGAAGAGAAAAGAAAGAGTACATCCAAGAGCAGTGGACCCCTCTTTGTGAGGAAGCTTACAAACAATTGAAAGTGAATTTAACCGAGGCCCCGGTTCTAGCCTAGGCCGATCCGTCGAAACCATATAAGCTTCATGTAGATGCTAGCAGGGATGGATTGGGAGGAATTCTCTATTAAGAGAAAGGTGGCCAGCTTTGAGTGGTGGCTTATGTAAGCCAAAGTCTTATCCCCTCAGAAAGAAATTATCCAGCTCATAAGTTGTAATTCCTAGCCCTGAAGTGGGCAGTTGTGGACAAATTCAAAAATTATTTGTATGGAGCACAATTTGTTTTAAAAACTGACAATAATCCATTGACCTATCTATTAACAACTGCAAAGTTAGATGCCACAGGGCATAGATGGTTGGCTGCATTGGCTGGATTCCAATTTAGTTTAAAATATCGCCCAGGAGGGGGCGTGTCCGGCCGGCGTGAAAGACGGCAGCAGTGTGAGAGAGCTCCGGCTCCTGTGATCCGCCAAGCGACTACCGAAGCGGCAGTAGCGAGGTACAGACCACAAGGATGGCTTCCTTAGATGCAGCGGCGGCGGGGGCGGTCAGAAAAAGGAGTTCCCAGCGCTCCTTCCCGCAGAAACTAACCGATTTCTTCAGCCCCTCCGGAGGGAAGGTGTACCAAGATGGCGCCGGCGCGCCGCTGCGGCCTACAGAGGAAGGAGACAGCGCCTCAGATTCCGGGAGCTCAGCGGCGTCCATCGGCTCAGTAATCCATAGAAGGAACGCAAATGTAAGTGATCCCTCACCCCCTGACAGTCCTACTACTCGCAGTCCTGCTAAAAGTAAAAAAGCTAAAGGGGAGTCACAGGCTGCAGAAGATAGCATGGATGAAACGGAACCAGAGCTAGCCACACAGACTCCTCTAGAAAATTTCCCCTCCTCATCCCAGCCAGTTACCATGTCTAGCATGAAAGAGATGCTGATCTCCTTAAGGGACACTCTGCATATTGACATGATGAAGTTGCTGCAGCCCATTAATGTCTCAGTTTCTGACTTACAAGACAGAATGAACCATGTTGAAAACAAACTGGAAGATGCATACTCTGCACACAACAGCCTAATAGACGCGTATCACGATCAGCAACGTGAGCTGCAGAGGATCTCAGCCAAACTGGCGGACATGGAAGACCGCAGCCGCAGATCCAATATAAAGTTCCGCGGCATATCGGAGAAAATATCCAACGCAGAACTGAATGAATTCCTCAGACAACTCCTGCATGAACTGGTACAAGAGGCAAGTGACATGGAGCTGCTAATTGACAGGGCTCACAGACTGCCAAAACCATCTTTCCTCCCAGACACCATTCCAAGAGATGTTCTGGCTAAGATTCACTTTTACCATGTGAAAGATGCAGCTATGAAAGCCATGAGACACAAACAACAGCTAGCAGGGAAATTCGCGGGGATCTCCCTGTACACAGACCTATCCCAGGCGACTGTACAACACCGCAAGAAACTGAATACTATCACCAAGACCCTGCGGAACCACAGCATCGGGTACAAGTGGGGGACCCCGTCCAAGTTGATTGTGACCTACAAGGACCTCTCAGTGACAATACACTCCCTGGAAGCAGGCCTACGCTACCTGAAAGAATGGGGAATACTCCCTCAAGACAACAATGCAGAGTCCTGCGATGAACCTTCCAAATTGAAGACAGACTGGTCACAGCGCCCGTCCAAATCATCATTCAAGAAAAAGCACGCTCACAAGCAAAGTGGTGGGCACAGGAACCCACACTACTGACCTCCCTTCCCTGATAACAGGCTCATTTTTTTTTTTTCTTTCTTTCTTTTCTTGTTATCAGGGCAAGTTAACCCCCAAGGATGTGCATTACTGATTGCCCTAGAGAACCAGGGCAGGCTCTGTTCTCATTTTTACTTGTTTCTCCACCTGTTATTACCTTACAGTTCATGTTCCTGTTCAACTTCTTTGACGTACATCCAGTGACCACCAAGAACTTGCCACTGCTCAACGCAGACCCGCTAGATGATTCGCGGAAGACGATCCACGACGCCAAGTTCTTTTACATCAACCAACTTTACCCAATGAAAACTGCTCTTTTCGAGATCCGCTCCCCGGTGAGTTACCCCACATACAACACCCAAGCATCACGAGATACAAATGACCATTAAAATAATATCCATCAACGTAAAAGGGCTCAACAGCCCCTTTAAACGCCAACTACTATGGCAAGAAGCGCGGAAACTAAATGGGGACATAGTCTGCGCACAAGAAACTCATTTTGCGGCTAATAAAGCCCCCAAATGCACACACGCCCAGTATCCCTACATTTTTTTTGCTAATGCAAACTCCAAACATAACGGAGTGATGGTTGCTATTAGAAACTCCATTGCTTTTGTGCAACAAGAGGTGATATGTGACCCAAATGGAAGGTATATCATACTTGTATGCCTGTTGAATAATGTACAATATACCCTGGTTACGGTTTATGGCCCTAACCAGGGACAAGGTAAATTTATTAAGAAACTGTTACACAAAGTTAAAACTGTTTGTAAGGGGGAACTCCTTCTGGTGGGTGACTTTAATATGGTGGTTGACAATATGGAAGATTGTAATCCCCCAAAAGACAACCCGCCAATACCCTTCAACACACCCTCCACGTGGAACAACTATTTGATGCGTGGAGGTGTCTACACCCTGGAGAAAAGGACTACACGTTCTTTTCAAATCCCCACAGATCCTACTCTAGGATAGACATGATCTTAGTGAATTTGACTTTACTAAATAAAATTAAAAGCGCAGAGATAGGGACCATAACGTGGTCCGACCACGCCCCTATTTGTATAGAAGTAGAAGAAGCAAACAACATTAACCCGATCTATTTATGGAGAAACAATACCCAAATATTTGGCAAAGTCAACCACCGGGAAAGGGTCCAAAACCACCTGAGGGAGTTCTTCCATCTTAATGATACTGATAGTGTTTCTAAAACAACTATCTGGTGTGCGCACAAAGCCTACGTCAGGGGTATCCTACTTCAAATAGCCGCCAGAGATAAGAAGTCCAAATCGCTTGCTATTAACAATCTCATACGAAAAATCCAAATACTTGAACAAACTAACAAGGCAGGTGGCACCCCCCAAGGTGCGGCAGCCCTTCAAGAGAGTAGGAGAGAACTTAAGACCCTTTTAATGGACAAATACGAAAAAAACATTAAGTACCTCAAAGCAAATTATTACTCTACCAGCAATAAGGCGGGGAAAAAACTAGCTCAGCAAATAAAATCAAAGCAGGCCAAAACCAGAATAAACTACTTAATAGACCCAAAATCAGGAGCCAAACTGACGCACCCCAAAGAGATTGCCAATAGATTCAGGGAATATTACAATAACTTATACAATTTGAACATAGACCAAGACACACCCCAACCCTCCCCAGAAGGTATCAAGACCTTCCTGGACAAAATCCATCTACCCTCACTAACTAAGGAGACGCTAGATACCCTCAATCGGCCCATTAATGAAGAAGAAGTAAAGTCAGTCATACTCAAATTACCAATAAATAAATCGCCAGGCCCCGACGGACTATCTGCAGAATATTATAAAACTTTTGTGGACCTATTAGCCCCTCGCTTATCCCAAATTCTTAATGCAGCAGCACATACCGGATCTCTCCCGGAAGAGATGCTGAAAGCATACATAGTTACGTTACCCAAGCCAGGAAAGGAACCAAATTCTCCACCTAATTTCAGACCGATATCGCTGTTAAACACAGACCTCAAAATTTATGCAAAGGTCATTGCAAACAGAATAGCAGAAATCACACCATCCCTAATAAATTCAGATCAAGTTGGCTTTGTGACCAACAGACAATCATCCGACGGAACCCGAAGAATACTCAACCTCCTGAGACTAGCAGAAACCCATAATATACCGTCCGCCTTCATTGCACTAGACACCGAGAAGGCCTTTGACAGAGTGCACTGGGGGTACCTGAGTGCGGTTCTGTCAAAGTTTGGCTTTAATGGGTTTATCTCTACAGCCATCTTGGCTTTATATACCAAGCCTTCGGCACAGGTATATACCTCCAATGCACTCTCGGACACGTTCGGTATTTCAAATGGCACGCGCCAGGGATGTCCTCTCTCCCCGTTAATCTTTACTCTAATTATGGAACCATTTGCAGAAGCCATACGCAACTCCCCCTATATAAAAGGGATTCAAACATCCGGTAAAAACAATAAAATAGGATTGTTCGCGGATGATGTCATCCTGACAGTTACAGAAGTAGGATCATCCTTACCTGAAATCAATAAAATCATATCGAACTTTGGCAAAGTTTCATATTATAAAATAAATGTCAACAAGTGTCAAATACTTACGAGCAATATTGACCCAAAAAAGAAAATAGACTTCGCCAAAATACTGCCATGTAACTGGGAAAACGACTCCATACAATACCTGGGAATATCACTAACAGCAAAGTCCAGCAAACTCTATGACGCTAACTTCAAAAAACTACTAAATACGGTTAAAACTGACTTGATCCATATGGGGAAGCGAGAATTGTCTTGGATGGGCAGGATAGCGGCATTCAGGATGGTCACGTTGCCAAAAATTTTGTACTTATTTAGAACCATCCCAATAGTACTGCCTTCTCGCTTCTTCCATAAGATCAACCAGTTACTAAGAAACTACATCTGGGAGGGGAAAAGGGCGAGAATTTCCTTCTCAACCTTGACCAGACACAAAAAAGTAGGCGGTATAGGAGTCCCTAGGATTAAAGACTATTATAATGCTACGCTACTGAACAACTTGAGAATGTGGGTCCACCAGCCACCTACAATTCAATGGGCGAATATTGAACGACACATGATCCAAGGCAGGAAATTGAGGAGTCTCCTACTGGCGAATCTCATCGAGGCCAAGCTTATTATACCTAACCACCCGTCCCTACTAGCCACCCTTCAAGCTTGGGGTTATGTTAATAAAAGCTGTCCAGGAAAACTAAAAATCCAGGTGATAGATTTACCTCTCTCCACGTTCGAATTTCTGATCCCTGATCTCTCCGTGCGATCTTGGGAGACTAGGGGATACTCCTCCTTCAAGGAGATCCTCGAGTCTTCTGATACAGTGGAGGATTTCAGGAAAAATCAAATCCACCACTTTATCCACTCTCTTAAGTCAAAGACTGTTGAGGTCAATACACAGATATGGGACTTCATCCACTCAGACCCTAACCAGAAAAAAGGCGTCTCTCAGATATACCAACTGTTGCACCCCAAAGACCCGATTAAACAAGAATCAGCTATCCAAAAATGGGAACAGGATCTAGGAGCCTCCTTCGCGGAGGAGGACTGGATTCAAGCGATTAAACATAGCACGACAGCCACACACAATGTTGCACACTGGGAAAATACATACAAATTACTTTATAGATGGTACCTCACCCCCGTCAGGTTATCCAAAATTTATGACAAGACAGACCCTAACTGCTGGCGTAAATGTGGGCAAAGAGGCAACTTAATGCACATACTCTGGAAATGCAAATCAGTATCCAGCTTCTGGAGGTCTATCTTCCAGTTGATTTCCAAAATCTCCGGTAGGATAACGGAACCAAACCCAGCCTTAGCACTTCTAAGTCTTAAGATTGATTCATTCCCAAAAAAAAGCAGAACTATTATAGCGCACCTGTTAACAGCAGCTAGGATAACCATTATGAGTCATTGGAAATCAGATATGGCACCAAACATATCGGAAGTAATTGCGAGGGTCAATACCAATTGCATTTACGAGCATATCTTCGCATGCTCACAAAATAACAAAATGCTATTCACCCGCGACTGGGACAGCTGGATCTCCATGAACAACCTGACAAATAATCTGTAAATTAAAATCAGACATATTGAATCTTCATTTAAGTGACACAGGAATTTACGTCATCCGTTTTTTTGTCTCTACCCTTTTCATGTCTTTCCCTCCAATCCTCACCTGTTGTTTCCCCTCCCTACCTTCCTCCCTTTAACAAGTTATGTACTGTATTAAGCAAGCACGACTATGCAAGAGCGTTTACCTAAGCCTTAGTACCAAAAAGAAATGAGGAAATAGCGATGAGTTCAACAACATAACTAGCTCCTTGTACGCTCCGACTCGAAGGGGAGCTGCGGCTTCAGGTGGGGCCGGACCCCCCTCTGGTACAGATAGATCCCAATAGGGGTGCCGGAGTAGGGGCCTGGCGCCGCCGAGGTCAGGGTACTCTAAGTCACTTACTCATAAAAGATAAGCTCATGGTATGTGAAAAGACTTAGCACGGATATTGGAGAGAAAGGAGCTAGGGATGATTCGTAAAGTATTGTACATAAGACTTTATATTGTGATGTACTAAGTTGCACAAGAATGTATGCAATGTTCATTTCGTGTATTATCTTTTAAAATCAATAAAGAACATTTGGAAAAAAAAAAAAAAAATATCGCCCAGGAACAGGAAACAGAGATGCTGATACTTTGTCTCATCGGCCATATCATCAGGAGCAGAAGTCTCAATAATTGACTTTCGTGCAAACTGATAGGGTGCAGGCCCTCTGTAAAGGATTAGTTCAATGCCTGAGAGGAGCTGCAGGAGTTGAATCTATAGGAATCTCACCAGTTGCAGTACCACTGTCTTTTTGTGGGTTGACCCAAGTGAGGAGTGAGGGGCTTCTTCGGTTAACTTAAAAGGAGATTAAGATTGATCAGGAGCAGGATCCCCTCTGCTATGCAGCTGTACAGGCCTTGGTGCAACAGGTCCCCCTGTTACTACTAAAAGTACGATGATGCATGCTAGAACACTGCATCGAGAATGGAACCGGCTGCAACTAAAAGATGGATTCCTCTATAGGCGAGGCCCTGGTGATGGGGTTGAAGAAACATGGTAGTTCTATCTATTTGAGAAACATTGTCAGTCTGTTCTGGTGTCCTCACATGATGAACATGGACATTTAGGCATAGAGAGAACCTTTTGATTTAATTAGGGATAGATTCTATTGGCCTGACCTGAGGAGAGAGGTGGAAGTCTATTGCCGCTCCTGTCTATTTTGTATCCAAAGAAAGACTCTTCCAACCCATGCTGCCTCTATGGGAAATTTACAGAGTCAGGGCCCCATGCATTTAGTGTATATTGACTTCTTGTGCCTGAAACCAGATACAGGTGGAAGAGGCCAAGTTTTGGTGGTAACAGACCATTTTACCAGGTACACCCAGGCCTACCCCACAAGAGATCCACAAGCCATGACTGCAGCCAAGGTACTGGTAGAAAAGTCCTTCTTCTGTTCTCTATAGACTGCCTGTCAGAATTCATTCCGACCAAGGAAGAGACTTCGAGAGTCGGCACATACAACAGCTATGCAGTTCCTTGGGCATAAGGAAGTCTCAAACCATCCACAAGGGTATCCTCACCTGAAAAGATTTCATAGAACATTATTGAATATGTTAGGAACTCTACCTACTGAGAAGAAGCAGGACTGGGGAAATCATATTGCCACTTTAGTACATGCTTATAATAGTACTGTGAGTGATGCAACTGGGTATTCGCCCTACCGTCTCATGTTTGGACGAAAAGCTAGGTTACCAATTGACTTGATCTTCGCGACATCTGCTGATGATACCTCTTTAACTTCTCATAAAGGGTATATGGATCGACTAAGGAAGAATTTAAAGCAAGCATATGAAACTGCCATGCAACATGCTACTACCCAGTAGGCAAAGAACAAGAAGAATTTCAGTCTCTTTCAGGATCTTCAGCCAGGGGATAGAGTGCTGTTAAAAAAATTTGGGTGTACCTGGAAAGCACAAGTTTGCTGACCTTTGGAGGCCTTATCCTTCTATTATATGTAAGCAGCTCCTGGGACTAGCTGTGTACGAGATAAATTTGGAGAGACAGGAGGGCCCTTTGAAGATGTGGCACCCAGATCATTTGCTCCCCATATCTAATGTAGTTAGAATGCCTCTAAATTCAGGTGTCTCTCCTGAAAAATCCAAGCCCTCCTAAGACTAGAAGGAAACCTGTTGCCAAGCCCACTCGACCAATCCTAGAAGAGAGTGAAGATGATGAAGTGATGCCATCTTGGATATGGGATCCAGTAGTTATCCCTGAAACAGAGGTCTGACCTTGGTACCGAACGTCTGATTCACCTACTGAAGTCTGTGGGTCATCAAAATCCTCTAGGCCACAGAGAAATATCCCATTGTTGTCAAAAGGAAGGGATATTCAATTGGGTCAGTGGTCAAGTATGTTCCTGAAGCTCCCTTATCTTCTGGAAAATCTGATATTCAATTGAGTGAGAAGAGTCGATCAACTTCCAAAACTATGTCATCATCAAGGAAAAGAGAGTTGAAAATAACAATGATACTCTCCCTCCTCCTAGTTTTGAGCAAGGAGATTTAATCAGTATTACAGAGGATCGTACTTGAATATATTGATGGGCTGACTTAAGACTGTAACCCAGAGGTAGTAGATGAAATAAGCCCTGTGCCAGAAGATGATATTCTCCCCATAATGATTCCTGTGGATCGTTCTAATATAGATACTCGTTTGGTGGAGGAACATGAAAATCAAGCTCCTCCCTCAGTTAGTCCAGGAAGAAGGATTACCTCTGCATCTAGTACAAAAGATATTTCCATTCCTGAATTGAAAGTCGATAGGAATTCCCCTTCACTCAAAAAAGGAGTACGGTTAATCAGCCGGAAATTAATTCTCCTATCCGTCTCCGAAGAAACATTCATCCTCCCCGAAGACTAACCTATGATGCTTTGAGAGAAAGTTCTGACAGACTGATTCCTACAATTCAGCAGTCTGACTCTACCCCAACCCTTGTTACTAATAATTGGGCTGGGGGTGTTCTCCATGCAACTCCTGACACTACTGGGTGGGACACAGCTATTTCCTTGGCCTGCCCGAAAACTGATTATGAACTTACTTCATAATGTAATGTATATAATGTGTACAGATGGTTACAGCAAAATCCAAATGTTTGTCAGTATCTGTTAAGTTTAAATGAGAATCAAGTTGAGTTAACCATATGTGTTGCCTTGTGGGACTTGTAGTGCTTGTAGTGTATTAGTGAGGATTATCAGACTCTACTGCGGAAGGACTTGTTTCCCAGTGGGCTGTGCTGCATAGGAAGGCTCCTGGGAAGAACAGTGTTCCATGGGAGAGGTTATTTAAGAAGAAGGAGGTTGTTGTGGTCTCTTTGGACGGCGGTGATCGAACAGTCAGGACCCTGTGTGCCCTTACAGCGGGATTGCTGCCTGCGGCCTACACCAATTCACCCAGTGGGCTGCAATATCACAGAGTTCCAGCGAGCTGCTTTGCTATAGTGTTCCAGCAGATGATCTGCAGAACCAGTTCCACTACCAACTGAGTTTGTTCCAGATCCAACGGGCAGCAATTGATCAAGGAGATCTGCAAGGAGGAGTGCAGTGGAAGCATTCCATGAGCATAGGGCGGGAGTATTTCATCAACTCCAGACTCATCATCATCACCATCATCTGTGCAGCAGGACCGTTCATCCACAGTCATTTATTTGGTTGGGTGAGTGGGTCTAGGCCCATCTATAAGGCCTCATACACACGGACGTTTCTTAAAAAATAAGCAAAACGTCGGGCCTGACGTCAAGGAAAAAATTTGGCATATTTTGGCGTTATGCATTGGCGTTAGTGAGCGTCGGCGTCAATAGGCAATCATCCCTCTGCTATTTTTCAACCTGAAAACGCTGGCGTCAAAAAACGCCGGTTAATGCCGGTATGGCATTCGTTGGCGTTAGTTGGCCTTAGTGAGCGTTTTGCGGCGTCGGCATCAAAAACCGCCAAAACCTTACAGCCTCAGAACGCGCTGGCTGTGGGTTGTAGTTTCAGCTCACTAACGCTGATGCCATCCACAGCTCAAAAACGTCGGCGTTTTTATGGGGCCATTGACTAACATGGAGAGCTGCAATAAACGCCGGCGTCAAAAAACGTCCGTGTGTATAAGGCCTTAGAGTACTGATCTGTATAACATATACCTTACAAAGAGAGCTAGTAATCATCTGAGCATTACCATCAGACTAAGGAGACCAGATTATAATTACTTGAGTGCACTGAATTGCAGTTAGTTGAAAGTTTAAGTCAGTGATCACTGTGAAGGTCTCTATTTATTGCAGTAAAATTGTTCATTTCACCTTTGTGCCATAATCAGAGGATCTGTGGACAGTTATTTCTGTACTTAACACTGAAATAAAGTGGTGGCAGAAGATACACCAAACTTTAACCGAAGATTTCGCAGGACTCAGGGTTGTTACATTTTGCCCTAATTAATTTGCGCTCATAAATATAGCAGGTGGATTTGTATATGCCAAGTGTAATGTTCATAGAAGTTGTTGTACTCATTTGTTTGCATTCTCTTGAATAGTACCAATCTATCTATGCTCCATTGAGTGGTATCAATTTACCTATGGTTCATTAATTCACCTTGTATGACCTAAAACTGTATTCATTATTGATTTACGTTAGTTAATTCCTCTTTACAACATTTATAGGTGAACATTCAGGTACCTTGATTAAACTCAATTGGAGAAACCCAAGGGGTAATCTTTATCATTGAAGTACTAAACAGTAGAGGAGAGTTGGTTCCTTGTGCATTTCTAAATCTATTATGTCATTTAGATATTCATGTGTATGACTTAAAAGTAAACTGTTAACTATTTACTTGTTCGGTACAAATTCTGTTTAAATTGGAGTTCTACTTTAATGCAACAGAGATTCTAGTAAATACTTTGATCTCTCAACCTGGTATGGACTGGGGGGGGACCCCACACACTTTTTTTCAGCCAATTTTTTTGTATATTGCCGGGAACCGGCAATACATTACAGACGCAATTTTAAATGACAATTTTTCCTATGGAAATGTAATTTTGCTCTGCCTATGTTCCACACCTCACAGAGATGCGCCCTTTTACACACAGACTAAGGGGACCCCCAGACACAATAATTAAAGGGATTTTTCATTTTTTTTCACTTTAAGCATTAATAAAATCACTGCTCATTTAAAAATGACGTTTTTTACAAACTTTTTTTCATTAATACATGTGCCCCAGGGCAGGACCCGGACCCCTAGAATTTCTGTTTAAATTGGAGTTCTACTTTACTGCAACAGAGATTCTAGTAAATATTTTGCTCTCTCAACCTTGTGTGTCTATTTTACTGTGTGCTCAATTGAGAAAAGTAACACTATGAATGAACCCAGAGTGTCAGGGGTGGTGGAGGACTCTCAGAGTCGGGGAGACCAAGGGGGAAGCGAATTCAAGTGTCCCTCAAGAGGGCAGCGCTACACTTCTGTAACCAATGCCATCAGTATGTTTTGCAACAATAAGTGTGAAGGTCTTGAGAGAGCTCTTTGCTTTTACCCATCATGGGATGTTTCTTGTGTGACACCTTGGTAATGAGACACCTTTTTATAGCCTGTCAGATGAGACTGAACAGCTGATATTAATTTGCGCTGACAAGAGGCAAGATTGCTTTCTAATTACTGATAGATTTCAGCTGATGTCTTGGCTTTCCCTGCCTTTTTGCACCTCCCTTTCTTCATGTGTTCAATACTTTTTCCCTGTGTCCTTCCATTTTATTACACAGAACTTCATTTCTGAACGGATTTGTTTTGGAGTCTTTGTATGGATTGCATGGGATGTCACCGGCATGTGGGGAACATTTCATGTCAATATCACCTTTACCAATATATTTACCCTGAAAAATGGTGATGTGTTCAATACTTATTTTACCCGTTGTATATGCACTATATTAACAAAAGTATTGGGACGCCTGCCTTTACACGCACATGAACTTTAATGACATCCCAGTCTTAGCCCGTAGGGTTCGATATTGAGTTGGCCCACCCTTTGCAGCTATAACAGCTTCAACTACTCTGGGAAGGCCGTCCACAAGGTTTAGGAGTACCTATAGGAATGTTTGACCATTCTTCCAGAGGTCATGTACTGATGTTAAACAAGAAGGCCTGGCTCGCAGTCTCCATTCTAATTCATTCCAAAGGTGTTGTATTGGGTTGAGGTCAGGATTCTGTGCAGGCCAGTCAAGTTCCTCCACCCCAAACTCACTCATCCATGTCTTTATGGACCTTGTTTTGCAGTGTGCAGCAGCACAGATCGCCAACACGCCCCCTCCTGAGTCACAGTGGTAATCTCTCTCCACACAAGGTGGTCCCTTCAGTCCAAACAGCACTGACAGTCCTGCTCCCGGCTTGCCTTGCTCCCATGCCCAAGACCAACACACCAGGCTCTGGCCACTCTGCTCTGCTCCCTTGCACCATAACATCACGTCAGGCACCAGCTCTGCCAATCCTGCCCCCCCCCCCCCCCCACCAGTGCCACCAAGCACACTGTAGCAGGCATTTGGTCACAGCCATATTTTTTATTGGCAAACTTTTCCTGTCACTGGCATTTACTAGCTGCCAGTAGTAATACTGATGGTTGGGCACACTGCCTGTATTCTGCATGCACAGCCTGCACCGGGTGATGGGATTTATAATGGGTACTAAGCAGACAGTCCTAACAGAAGCAGACCCAATGATGTGTTAGGCCTGTGTGGCTGTGTCCTTCCACTTCACCTCAAGGAGCACCACACATGCAGGGCTCTTTATAGTTTTGGGCCTGCGTGACTCACTTAAGGGTGAACACTGACGCAGGACCATATGGAATTCTGGCATTGCGCCTGTAAAGGTGCGCCCTTACAAGTTTGAGCGTAGGCCAGTAAAGGCTCCTGGAAAGGCAGGAAGGCGGCTAGTAAGGATTCATGTACACGGGACATTTAAAAACCTCTCGCTGGAATTGGGCGGTAATTGGGCAGTAACTGACGGTTAAAAATGTCCGTTGTACCACGTTTACATGCCGTGTTTAGCTGCGTTTGTGTTTAGACGTAGAGTTGAGCGAACCCAAACTCTAAAGTTCGGGTTTTTACCGGACTTTGGGGTGTCCGTGTCCCGAACCCAAACATTTTTGAAAAAGTCCGGGTTGAATAGCTGCAGGGCAGCCAATCAACAAGCGTTTCACTCGTTTGCCCTTAGAAGCCATCACAGCCATGCCTACTAATGGCATGACTGTGATTGGCCAGTGCATCATGTAACTAACCGACGGGACGTCGATAAGTTGGGCCTGAAAAAGTTTTTACAAACCCAAGCCCTGTGCCTGTGGGGTTTCAGGCCATTTTTGGGCTTGAAATCTCAAACCCAAGCGAGTTGAGATGCAGATTTGTGTTTGCGTCGATTTGTGCCGTACATTTGCACCATGTTGCCTGTAAAAATTGGCAGTCAATGACGGGTTAATGGCGGGTTAAGGTCGCTCTCCAAAAATTTACAGGGCACATGTACTTAGGAATGATCGGCGGAAGGACGGAAAGGTCCTCGGAAATGACCGGATGCGAGTTTGAACATTCCCGCGTGGAAATGTCCGCGTTACGGTCTTAAGGTATAC
>BLSH010435259.1:25521-36411 GCA_018402905.1 Glandirana rugosa
ACAAGGTGGAACTCCACCTTGCACATGCTGGAGAGACTGTGCGAGCAGCAGCAGGCAATAGTGGAGTTTCAGCTGCAGCATGCACGGGTCAGTCGCTCTGCGGAACAGCAACACTTCACCACCAACGAGTGGGCCTCCATGCGAGACCTGTGTAGCGTATTGCGGTGTTTTGAGTACTCCACCAACATGGCCAGTGCCAATGACGCTGTTCTCAGCGTTACTATACCACTTCTATGTCTCCTTGAAAAAACACTTTGGGCCATGATGGAAGAGGATGTGGCACAGGAGGATGAGGAGGAGGAAGAGGGGTCATTTCCATGGTTATCAGGCCAGTCATTCACAAGTGGCTCAGAGGGTGGGTTCCTGCACCAGCATAGGCCAGGTAAAAATTTTCAAGCCAGGGGACAGTTCTGGAGGATGAAGAAGACGAGGAGGAGAAATAGGAGGAACCGTGTTCACAGCAGGGTGGCACCCTGTTGGGAAAGTTAGAGTGTACCTTTACTGCTTGATATATGTATAAAATAATGAAAGGTTTAATATGCTTTTGAAAATGGAAAATACAAGTTTTAAAGCTGCAAGATAGAACAGGATGCGCTTGTGGTCAGAGCTTTAAGTATGTTATCGTAAATATATCTATGTCTAGCAAAGGTGTTAGATGCTTCTGTTCAGACTATTATTAGGTGATTTTTTAAAAAGCTATTGCTAGGCAGACTTTAGCAGAACATTTGTAATACTTGTCAATGTTTGATTGGCCCATAAGGAGGCATATATGCTTTTGATTATACTATATAACATGCAAACCCACAATAAACCAATGTAATCTTGCTACACTCAAACTTTATTGCCAGTGTCTTGATTACCCGGCTGGCCGAAGAGTTTTCCACACACCCCGAACCAACACTCGGAACCAGAACCGAACCCTTACAACGCTCGTGGGCATCACTGGAGCGTGGCTGGGGGGATACGGAGGACACAGATGATACACCTCCCACAGAGGACAGCTTGTCTTTGCCTCTGGGCAGCCTGGCACACATGAGCGACTACATGCTGTAGTGCCTGCTCAATGACAGCCGAGTTGCCCACATTTTAAATTGTGCTGATTACTGGGTGGCCACCCTGCTGGATCCCTGTTACAAGGACAACCTGCTGTCCTTAATTCCCTTACTGGAGCGTGAGAGGAAGATGCGCGACTACAAGCGCACACTGGTAGACGCGCTGCTGAGGGCATTCCCAAATGACACCGGGGGCTCAGTGGAAGCACAAGGCAAAGGCAGAGGAGGAGGAAGAGGTCACCAACGAGGCACCGTCAGCACCCCAGAAGGAAGGGTTAGCATGACCGAAATGTGGAAATCTTTGTCAGCAGCACGCCACAACAAACAGCACCACCAGCTGATAGGCAACGTCTTAGCAGGAGGCAGCATTTCAGCAACATGGTGGAACAGTATGTGTGCACACGCCTACACGTACTGACTGATGGGTCTGCCCCATTCAACTTCTGGGTCTCCAAATTGGGCATATGGCCTGAGCTTGCCCTTTATGCCTTGGAGGTGCCGGCCTGCCCTGCAGACAGTGTATTGTGTGTTTAGCATGGCAGGGGGCGTTATCACAGACAAGCGCAGCCGCCTGTCCACAGCCAACGTGGACAAGCTAACTTTTATTAAAATGAACCAGGCATGGATCCCACAAGACTTGTCTGTACCTTGTGCAGAATACACATTTAGACCGGCCTCACACAGCCATTGGTATACTTTTTTTTTTTCATATGTCTCAATATTTTGGGGGCTACCCAATTTGAAAAAGAAAACAAACAAACAAAAAACAGTGTTGGCTAACTCCTCCTCCTCCACCGCCACTTCCATCACCTACACAGCCACGGTCACCGCCTCCTCAACCTCCTACTCCACATTCACCTCATCCATTTTTTATTTTTTTTATGTGATTTTAAGTTATTTCCCTACCCACATTTGTTTGCAGGGCACTTGTCCTACTCTTACCCCCATTTTTCTTCCTTTTGCAGCCCTCTAGCCCTTTCCAGGACTTTTTTAGAGCCATTTTTGTGCCCAAAAGTTCGGGTCACTATTGACTTCAATGGGGTTTCGGGGTTAAGTTCGGGTCAAGTTTTTCGCGAAATTCGGCCGAACCCGAGTGTGTCGAACGTGGGTATCAGATTGCTGCCCTCCTCACTGACCGGCGACCGAGGACCCCCCTGATCCAATACCGCACTTGTCACGCACATAACAATGCTACTCTCAGCTGCTTTCAGCACAAAGATTTGCCAATTTGTGGGACCACCGTCTAAGTGTCAGCCGCTTGAGAGCGATTGTTACCGGACTAATTCAAACAATTAACCCTTTCACTGCCACCACTTCTGGATTCCGGCCAGAAGGCCCGTATGTTAGCAATACCAGTATTTCAGAATAACCACCTGTACACCCGCTGTCACTGCAGACAGGTATATTCAGATGCGTTATTCTAAAAACAGTAGCGCTCTTCGAAGGAACAGATTTGTGATAGTTGCATTAAGAGCTTTAGGGACAAAATTAACACTTTTCAAAATAAAGTTTAATAATGAAAATGTCAAGTTTTAGGTGCAGTAAAATATTTACAGAGAAATAAAAGAAGGTTGCAAGATTGAGACAAATTTACAGCAAAGGGACAAAATGAAAATACCTTGCATTTGAAATGTCTGTGCCTAATCAGTGTTTCTAAGATGATTTCCTGGTTTTCTGATGTTTCTGATGGTAAGGTGAGAACTCCCAATCTGATTGTGACAGTCTCTTTTCTCTGGACCACCAGGGGTGGGGCCATACCTCTTCTGCCCATTCGTATAAGAGAGGGAGTTTCCTTAGACAATGTCCAGGGCGGGCCGTGGAGATACATGCTTCATAATCATGCATGGATCATAACTTGTGATTGGACCGTCCAACATATCTTACAGCAAGAAATTTAAATTCAGCTTGCATAAAGCTTTCAAATGACTCCAAACACGAGGATTCTGAAACCTTATAGGACCCTGGGGAGGGAATGGACTAATTCTATCCCTCCTTGGGTAACAAGGGGTGAATGTTTATACTTGAATTATCCGGGCCGAAATTCTACATTCAAGTATGTATGTTTTATCACTATGGCATATTCCTACTGGAAATTATGGGTTGATGTAGCTTTTAGGCTCAGGTAGAGGATGGGGTGTTCCTCTCCAGTGTCATCCACTTGGCTCAGGACTGCACGCAACCCATAGGCAGAGGCATCAGTCTGCACTAAGAAACGGCATGTGAAGTCGGGAGCCTGTAGCACAGGGGTGCTGGCCAGTGCCTCCTTCAGGGCCTGTAATGGCCTCTCACATTCTGGTGTGAAGGACACCACTTTGGGCAGTTTCTTCTTGGTTAGGTCAGTCAAAGGTTTTGCCAGGCTACTATAGTTACTTACAAAATTCCTATAGTAGCCAGCTGTCCCCAAGAATGACATAACCTGTTTCTTGGTTTGAGGAGTTGGCCAGGCCAGTATGGCCTCCACCTTCCCTGTCTCAGGTCTTAGAGTGCCTCCTCCCACCTGGTGTCCCAGGTACTGGACATCAGTCATGCCAATCTGACACTTGCTGGGCTTGACAGTCAGATTGGCAGCTGTTAGTTGGTCCAGGGCCCGTGACAGGTGCACCAAGTGTTCCTCCCAGGTAGGGCTGAACACCGCAATGTCGTCTAGGTAAGCCACAGCAAAGGTTTCCATCCTCTCCAGTAAGTCATTCATGGCCCTCTGGAAGGTGGCTGGGGTGTTCTTCATCCCAAACGGCATGACGGTAAATTCCAACAAGCCGAATGGGGTGATGAAGGCCGACTTTTCCCGAGCTTCAGGGGCCAGAAGAATTTGCCAGTACCCTCTGTTCAGATCCATGATCGTGATATAGCGGGTCGCTGCCAGCCTATCCAACAACTCATCGATCCGGGGCATGGGGTAGGATCTGCAGCGGTGATCGCATTCAGCTTTCGGTAGTCCACACAGAACCTGGTCGTCTGATCCTATTTGGGGACCAGGACCACTGGGGACGCCCAAGTACTGTGGGACCTCTTCAGGCTCTGGCCTGCTGCAGACCGGCATGGCATAGGCCATGCGCTCATGATGGGCTTTAATCATGTTCACATGGAAGGCCTTATGCCGTCTACTCCCTTCTCCCAACCGGACAAGGTAAGTAACGTCATTCAGATGCTGGGTAATGGGGCCTGGAGTTTGTTCTGCCGCAAGGGGAGCAGAACATACACCAGCTGCCCAACGATGTATGCCCGCTCCCTAGCATTGCGATCATAGCAACGTTTGTCTGGTCTGGGCCTGGATCATGTTTTCCCGCACAATCCCCAACAACATCTCCATTATATCCCAGAATCTCAGGACATAATCCACCACGGAGACGTCTGGGTTGGCGATCTTGCCCTCCCAGGTCTAACCCTTCGGCCATACAGCTCAAATGGCGAGAAGCCTGTGGACTCCTGGGGCACCTCTCTGTAAGCGAACAGCAGATGAGGCAGGTACCTTTCCCAGTCCTTACCCTGGGACTCCACAAAGGCGCGCAGCATTTGTTTCAGGGTGCCATTGAAACGCTCGCACAAGCCATTCGTTTGTGGATGATAAGGACTGGCCATGATATGTGTCATCTGTATCTTCTGACAGAGAGCGTGCATCAAGTCCGACACAAAATGAGGGCCTTGAACACTAATGAGTTCGGCCGGGAATCCCACTCTTGTGAATATTCCCAGCAGAGCATCAGCGACCTTGTCTGCACGGAGGGAGGAGAGGGCCACCGCCTCTGGGTAACGTGTGGCATAGTTAACAACTGTCAGGATAAAACGTTTGCCTGAACTGCTGGGGATAGTTAGGGGTCCAACAATATTCACTGCTACCCTCTTAAAAGGTTCATCAATCACAGGCAAAGGGTTTAATGGAACCCTGTTTACATCTCTTACCTTGCCAACTCGCTGGCAGGTATCACAGGACCGACAGTAGTCAGCTATGTCTGTCAGCAAGGTGGGCCAATAAAAGTTATATATTAATCGCCCCCGGGTCTTAGTGATCCCCAAGTGACCTGCTAGGGGGATCTCGTGGGCCACTTTTAAGAGCTATATATTCAAGAAACTCCAAAGTCCCAGGAAAGGATTTAATGTGAATCGTCCAAAGTAAAAAGCGATACAGGCAGAGGTAACAACACAGCTCAAAGGGTTAGCGCGTTTCACGGATCTGTAGTCCGCTTAGTCATAACCTACATCTCAGAGCCAGACACAGTGAATAAATATAAAGTGTACATGTGAAATCAATTATGTATAATTGATGGCTCATTACGAGTACAAAGCAAGCATGTCGGTGAAGGTAAACAGGTGTGCATCATTAATTAACTCAAGTGATTAAGTCAGAGAAAAGACACCGTTAAAAAATAGGATAAAAACCTATGTGTTAATGATCTGACTGTGAGGATCGGGGAAGACTGATCCCACGGACGATCATATGTTAAAAACATTATACAAAAATATGTAAAAAATATATTGTGACAGGAGTGGAAAAACATAATGTATCAAAGGGATAAATAGTAGCACTGTACGATATTAAAAACCAATATCGTTATTCTGAACGCAGATAAGGGCGGGGCAGTGGTGGTCCTCGACTCAAAACAATACCGCCTGGAGGCGTGCAGACAAGTAAATGATGTATCCATCTATTCAGTACTTATGGAGGATCCCACTAAACGGTACAGGGGTCTGCTGACCAGTCTAGTTGATGAAGGTCTCCATCTAGGGGCCTTTACCCCCACACAGGCCTCCTCACTAATACCCGAATACCCTGTAATGGCAATTTTTCATCATTTACCTAAAATACATAAACTCGAGCGTCCCCCATTGGGTAGACCCATAGTATCCGCTATAGGGTCTCTTAATGAAAAACTGGGCCAATGGCTAGATGGCCAATTACAACCTATAGTACATTCCCTTCCTGGATATTTGCGTGATACCAGTCATCTACTCAACATTATGGAAAAACAGCCCTGGTCATCAAACTATATGTGGGTATCATGCAACGTGGTGGGTCTATACTCGTGTATCCCCCACCACCTTGCATTAGAGGCGGTCAGTTTTTGGCTCCGCTATTCTACCAAAATGTCCATTGAGCTCCAACACTTTGTAGTTAAGGTACTCCATTATTTACTTACTCATAATTTCTTTCAGTTTGATGGTACCTGCTATCTCCAAAGATGTGGAGCAGCAATGGGAGCCACGTTCTCACCATCCCTAGCTAACCTATACATGGCATGGTGGGAGCGCACACATATTTTTGGAGATAGCAATGAAAGCAGGTCACACATCATTTAATATTATAGGCACATTGATGACCTGATATTGATATGCAAAAAGTCTCTTCCAGCTGACCAATTTTTGGTACATCTTAACTCGAATACTTTCAATCTCAAATTCACTATTACCTCTGATCCGTTCAACATAAACTTTTTAGATGTTAGTCTATCAGGCAGTGAAAATAAGGTCGTCTGTAATCTGTTTAGAAAGCCCATGGCTGGGAACAGCCTCCTTCATGCCTCCTCCAATCATCCGGCACACACCATCAAAAGTATCCTGGTAGGCCAATTTTTAAGACTTCGACGCATATGTAGCGACAATGCTACTTTTGATTTAGAGTCAAAAAAACTATCTATGAGATTCCAACAAAGGGGTTACCCTAAGTGGATGATTCATAGAGCATACTATCGAGCTAAAACTTCTAACAGAGGCACTCTACTTGCCCCTAGGAACATTGCTGTGAAAAACAACGGAATGGGCTCCAGACCTCCCAATTATCCAATGGATGCTCTACGACTTCACTGGTAGCCTCATGTCGGGACAATAAACCACATTTGTTCCTTGACTATAGTGCCGAATTTTCCCAAATCAAACACATTATACAAAAACATATTCCAATTTTATATGCAGACAGCGTATGCTCCCAAATTCTGGACTCTGGCATCAATGTGGTTGCTAAACATTCTAGGACATTGGGAGACATGCTCTCTCCAAGTTTGTTTACCTCTGGGAACACAGTTCAATCCTCAGTCACTTGGCTGCACTGTAAAGGCAATTACAAATGTGGTGCAAGAGACTGCCCATGTTGCCAATTTATTCTTCCAGGGAATATTTTTGGTTCATCTGTAGACAATGGATAATACTCAATAGATTTATTCTTCAACTGTAATACTATGTTCATTGTCTATTTGATCACATGCGTTCTCTGCCCGTCAATACGTGGGCAGAACCACCAGAAGGCTACGTGATAGATTTTGTGAACATCTGGCAGATATTAGAACGCTCAAATCCACTAATGTGGCCAGACATTTCAACAATTTACATCAAGGCAATACCTCCTCCATGCGTGTACAGGTGATTGAACGGGTCACAAAGGGCTCTCGTGGCGGTGACAAGTTCCGTCGCCTATGCAGGAGGGAGGTATTTTGGATTTACAAGTTGCAAAGTCGCATTCCCAGAGGCATGAATTTTGAATGGGACGTTTCACATTATTACGAAAACTAATCACCAGTTAATACCTTCTATGTATATGTATCCCAACTTTTGGAATATATATATCCTTTATGCACGACCTGAATGGGTGAAACATGTGGATCCTGTCTGTGGGAACCAGCTGGGAGGATCTCACGGGATGACTTATTCTAGAGAGAGTGCTGGAATGATAAGATAGTACAATGATATAATATCATATAGTGATATAATACAATGATATAATGGTTATACTCCCAGACATTAAGATAGTCTATGAGATTATAAGGATACATTGATGGTAGATGAGGTTTTACAGTATCTCTTATGCATAAGAAGAATTGGTGTAAAGGACGACAAGACCCTTCTAGAGGGGGATTCCGATGGTGGGAGGTTTCAGCACCCATACAACTGTTTGAGGTCATAGTATTGAAGAGGCTTGTCAAGTAGCGGTTGTCTTTCGGCTAAGGGGACGACTTTCGAGATGTAGGGTAGCCACTTCCTGAGGAACTTTTCCTTCAAAGTGGGGTGGATCCATTGAGAGTCTTTCTTTGTATAGCAGAGAGAGAAGGTCTTTCTGGAGTTGGGATATCGATGAAAAAGGATGAATCCAGTTCTTCAGGATATTTCTCCTTGCCGCTAATAGAGTATGGAGTATCCACTTCTTTTGAGGAGTATAGTGAACTTGTGTGTGGCTTGCTATTGAATGTTCGTCCCAATAGCCAAACAGAAGTAGAGTAGGGTCTTTAGGCAATTGTAGTGAAGTGATGTCGGAGATGTAGGATAGCACTTGATCCCAGTAGGATGTGATGTTCTGGCATTGCCAGAACCTGTGTGCCAGGGATGGTAGAGGTTGAGAGCATTTAGGGTAGATTGCAGAGTCACAGGAGGCTTTGTCACGGAGGTATGGTTGGTAAGCCCTGTGCAGAATTTTCATTTGCGTTTCTCTCCATGGTTCGCTGGGGGTGAGTTTAAGGACTAGATTGTATCCTTCCAGTATTTTGTCCTCCAGGTTTTCTACTAAAAAGTCTTTAGACCAGTTGGTTTTTTTTGAGTTAGTAGGTTGGGAGCAGGCAGCCACCCGTAGGGGCTTGTATATCTCAGAAATTGAGTAGGATTGTTGGGTAATCAGGTGGTCGATGAAGGAGTTTCTGAGTCTGTTGGTATCATTCGCGCTGAGGGATTTGAGGAAGCTACTGCACTGGTTGTAGTTATGCATATGTGATTGGGGGAGATCGAATTTTTGGGGTGGGTAGGAGGCATCCGTTCGTGGAATCGCATAAATCCGCAAAGGTGGTTAAGCCTTTTTCCTTCCATTTGTGAAAGACCTGTTGGGACCAACCAGGGGTGAAATGTGGGTGTCCTTGTATAGGTGGGTGCCTAGAGATATAGGGAGATAAAGCCAAAAGCTTTCGGGATTCTCTCCAGGCGATGACTGTGTCTCTGAGCAGAAGATTATGTTGTATTGGGGGAGTCAGAGATTTCCAACGAGTGTGAAGGAGTGCTGACAAAGAGAGGGGGTGTACCATGGTTGCTTCCAAGCGATGGTTCGAGTATTTTGAAGCTTTGGTTATCCAGTCCAGACCAATTCTCAAAAGACATGCTAAATTATATAAGCGTATATTAGGTAGGTTAGCACCACCATCTCTCCTGGGGAGATACAGGAGTTTCAATGCAATTTGGGCTCTTTTGTTTTGCCAAATAAATCTTATAAAGATACTATTGAGGGTATTAATATCCTTGTGCTTCAGGAGCAAAGGTATTGTCTGCATTGGGTATAACAGTCTGGCGAAGCTAACCATTTTAATCAGGTGGCATCTCCCCAGGAGTGAGAGCGGGAGATCCATCCAGCTGGTGAGTTCTCTGGTTATCTTGTCTATGAGGGGCGGGTAGTTTAAAGTGTAGAGGGATGCTGGTGTTTTTCCAATTTTGATACCCAGATAAGTGATGTGGGAGTTGGCTAATATGAAGGGCGAGTCTGACTCCCAGGAAGGGGTTTTATAGGATCCTAATAGTAGGACCTCACTCTTTCCATAATTTATGCGTAGCCCTGAGCAGGTTTTGAAATTGTCAAAGACCTCCTTAATGGTGAGTAAGTCTTTCGAGGGGAGTGCTGAGAATATCAGCATATCGTCCGCGAACAGGGCTGTTCGCAGTTCTTCAGAACCCACTTTTACACCATGTAAGGGAGCTTTGTATATCAGATGTCTGGATAAAGGTTCAAGGGCAATGTTAAATAGCAGGGGTGAAAGGGGGCAACCCTGTCTTGTCCCCTTGAAAAGTCTAAATTCTGAGCTCATTTGACCAGCTAGTCAGCTATTCCTGACCAGGAATAGTTTAGCAGATGGGAGAGCGTACATCTGTTTTATTAGGTGTATAAAGGGTCCTTTAAAGTCTAGTTTATCCAGAACCATGAATAACCAGTCAAAATTTACATTGTCAAAGGCCTTTTCTGCGTCTAAAGTGATGATGGCCCTCTCCAAATGGGGGTGCGTAGTGGCTTCCTTGAGGATAGTCATCACTTTTCTTATATTTAGGGATGCGGTTCGGCCTTTGACAAAACCAGACTGAGCAGGGTGGATGATGTCAGGTATTATTGCTGCCAGTCTATTTGCCACTATTTTGGAGAGAATTTTGGTGTCTAAGTTTAGGAGGGAGATGGCACGGTAGGAACCTGGTTCCATCGGGTCTTTACCCTTTTTCTCTATCAGCTTGACGATTGCTTGGTTGCCAGTGGGTGGGTAAACACCTCCTGTCCAGATATGAGCATATACAGACAGTAGGGTAGGGCTAAGGGTGTCCTTTAGGGCTTTATAGAAGTCTCCTGTAAACCCATCTGGGCCTGGGGCTTTTCCTGAGTGGAGATTACTTATTGTGTCTTTTACTTCTGTGATGCTTATAGGGGCGTTGAGTGCTGATAACTGATCTGGGGATATTGTAGTCAAGTTAAGGTCATCTAGGAAGAGTTGGGCCTTAGACTTGTCTATGGGGTCGGGGGCATAGAGGGAGGTGTAAAAATCTAGCATCACCTGGGTTATGTCTCGTGGTAAGTTGTGGGTTTTGCCTGATTTATCCCTTAGGGCGGTAATGTGTGTGGATCAAAGAGGATATGTTCAAGCGCAGTGTGAACCGTGGACTAGGGATCAGATGGAGTGGTTATGCTGTGAGCATGTGATGGGAGGCATTTAGGTGGGGGCAATCATAGATGACCAATGATGGAGCTGAATGACATTCATGAAAGTTCATTAAAAACATAAAAAATCATAAAAATCATAAAAGTCATAAAATTGTCTATGCACAAAGATCCTGGGTGCATAGACAATTTTATGACTTTTATGATTTTTATGATTTTTTATGTTTTTAATGAACTTTC
>BLSH010435329.1:0-11480 GCA_018402905.1 Glandirana rugosa
TGTGTGCAGTGCACTGGGTGCTGTATTTAAAGCACACGTTCTGACACAAATACCCTTTACTCTACATTGGGACTTTTTATGGACTAATACTTTTTAGCGCAGCTTTATTTACATCATTTTTTTCATTCTTGCAACATTTTCAAAGGATTGCCAGACCTCTCCAAAGGTCCCAAAAATAAATAGCAGACCATTGGGGAGGGGGTCAGTGTGCCATGAATGCCGATTTTAAACACCTTTTTCCTTTGTAAGTGTCAGCACAGCTGCAGCACTTTCTGTCCATCACAGAGATATCCCCTTCACAGGCAGGATTAGGACCTTGCCACATTCCCCCGATTATTAGGACCCCGCAGGTTTAGGATACCCCCCCATTATTCGGACACCCCCATTTAACTTATAGGAATTGGACATTTTTAATGCTTCACTTTCAGTATTTAAAAATCACTGCTCCTGGCTAAACAGAATTTTTAAAACATCTTTTTATTGGTTCATGTTCCCCAAGGCAGTGCCCCCCCATGTTGTTGTTTGGCTCCCCCGTTAGCTATTAGCCTAAGAATTGGGCATTTTTAATTTGAAAGATTCACCCCCCATTGATTTCAGTGTGGTTTGGGTTCAACATCAGAAATTTACAGAACAACACTCAACCGAAACCCGGAGGAGATCATGTTATCCACCAACATTCCCACAGTGAGGAGAAGTTCTGCCCCTGAAGGGGTTAATCTAGGTTCCCACACTATATATGTGTGTATCATCATCTGCTGGAGATAAAAGACGTCACAGTGACTATGGAGGAAGAGGACGGACATGAGGGGGGGGGGGGTTACTGGGTGTAAATAGAAAATAAGATCTTATTACCTCCTCTGCTACCACTTCCAGCAACGTCTCCTCTCTACTTCCTCCCAACTCACCTCTCACCCGGAACTTCCTGTCTGTACCTGACATCACTTCCTGTCTGTACCTGACATCACTTCCTGTCTTCCATAGAGACTTCCTGTGTAGAAGTGAGATCACCACCTTGTGGAGATCAGAGGAACTGCAGCCCAGAGAAACATCTCATATTTATGACAGCCTTGTCATTGTTGCCAAGTGTTCCTGGATGAGTGAGGATAGTCCTGGGATTGTGTGTACAGTAGGGTTGCCACATCATCCCTTTAATCCAGGACACATATGAATTACACAGGTTCTGAGGCTGATTAAGGTGGTAATTAAACTCACTTGGTGCCTTATCTGCATTAAATTAGCCTCAGAACCTATGTAATCTATATGTGTCCTGGATTAAAGGGATGATGTGGCAACCCTAGTGTACAGTGATATCATGTCCTCATCTCCCAGGTTCCAGGACTCAGAGTGCAGAGTGTCAGTGAGGGGATGACGGCTGCAACTCTCTCTGGGAGCAGTGATCTCCTTTCTGACAGTGATAGTAGAACTCAAGTCAAGAAGTACAAGTAAATGTGAGGGGTGATATTACTAGGGGATCAAGGGAGGAGGTTGAATCCTTATGGGTAGAGCTACAAAGGGAAGATACCAAGGGGAAGGTAATACTGGGAATATGTTATAGGCCCCCCCAACCAGAGGGAAGGGGGGGGGCGGATCTCCTATCATGGTTTGGAATAGCGGCAAAGATGGGAAGTGTCATTATAATGGGGGATTTTAATTACCCAGATATAGACTGGGCGGAAGATATGCAATTTCCTAAACGTACTGCAGGACAATTTCATGGGTCAGATGATAAATGCACCAACAAGTAAAAAACATTATTAAACTTTCTGATTGCTAACAACCCAGACCTCATCACAGATGTGGAAGTAAGGAGCAATCTAGGAAATAGTGATCACAGGTCAATTAGTTTCAGTGTAAATTACACAAATAGGAAACATAAGGGGAATACAAAAACACTGAATTTTAAGAGAGCCAAATCCATAAACTACGCTCCTTGTTGGAAGATGTTAGTTGGGATAGAATTCTAGGAACAAAGAATGCGGATTAAAAATGGGAGTGCTTCAAGAACATACTAAACAAAGGTATTAGCCAGTGTATCCCAATGGTTAATACATTTAAAAGAGCTAATAAAAGGCCAGGGTGGCTTAACTGCAGGGTAAAAACACATATAAAGGCAAAGGAGAAGGCTTTTAAAAATACAAGGCTGAGAGGTCTCTGTCAGCATTCCATCTTTACAAGGTATGCAAAGAGGAATGTAAGGGTGCAATCAGGGCGGTTAAGATAGAACATGAAAGACACATAGCAGCGGGGGAGTAAAAAGAATCCCAAGAAATTCTTTAAATATATAAATAGTAAGAGAGGGAGGTCAGGTCATATTGGCCCCATAAAGAATGATGAAGGGAATCTGATTACAAAGGATCAGTATTCACAAAGGAAAAGGGGGACTCCAAAACTACAATGTTGGTCCACACGACACGTCACAGTAAGCACCCTCATGGCTAACTGAGGATAAAGTTAGGAATAGACTTGATAAACTTAATGTTAATAAGTCACCGGAACCTGATGGCTTGCACCCGAGGGTCCTTAACCACTTGCCGACCGCCAACAGCAGGTTGATGGCGGCAAAGTGGCTCGTTATCGCAAATCGCGTCATACGACGGCGGCTGCGATAACGCTCACTGTGTTCGGGGAGGGCCAGGGAGCGGGTGCAGCGGCTTCGATTGCCGCCGGCTACCCGCGATGGCCCCCCCGGAGCAAAGGAACGGAGGTCCGTGTATGTAAACACGGACCTCCGTTCTGTGAAGGGGGAAGGGCTGTGATCACAGCCTTCCTGTATACGAAGGCTGTGACCACTTCCCTTCCCCAGCTAGGGCAGTCCCCCTACAGTTAGAACACGCCCAGGGAACATACTTAACCCTTAGGGCGCCCCCTGCAGGTTAACCCCTTCACTGCCAATGGCATTTACACAGTAATCAGTGCATTTTTATAGCACTGGTCGCTGTATAAATGCCAATGGTCCCAAAAAAGTGTCAAAATAGTCCGACATGTCCGCTGAAATATCGCAGTATCGCTAAAAATCGCAGATCGCCGCCATTACTAGTAAAAAAAAAAAACCCCAAAAATGAATTCTCATCATCCGTAAACGCGACCACTTTTGCGCAAACCAATCAATAAACGGCAATTGCGATTTTTTTTTATCGCAAATATAAGGAAGAATGTAAATCGGCCAAAAACGGTGAAAAAAAATGTTTTTTTATATTTTTTTTTGGATTTGTATTTTAGCAAAAAGTAAGAAATTTGGGTTTTTTTTTGCAAAATTGTCGCTCTTCTTTTGTTTATAGCAGCGATCAGAAATGACGCAGAGGGGATCAAATACCACCAAAAGAAAGCTCTATTTGTGGGAAAAAAAGGACGCAAATTTCGTTTGGGTACAACGCCGCATGACCATGCAATTTTCAGTTAAAGTGACGCAGTGCCGAATCGCAAAAAGGGCTCCGGTCCTAAAGCTGGTTAAGGAACTTGCCAGACCAATAAATTGCCAGACCATTGTACCTAATTTTTAGGTCAGTCTACTGACTGGTATGATACCAGCTGATTGGAGAAAAGCCAATGTAGCACCAATATATATTTATGAGGAACTTTGTCTATGTACATCCCGATACCCTGGTGTGATGCTTGGTTTTGACGATCATCCCGTGGCCTGATTCTAACTAAGTGTTCGCAGAAGGTTGATTACACCCTGGAGGGATGTCTCTTAACATGCTGGAGAGGTCTACATGCTAGGAAACTATGGGGAGGTCCACCAAGTGACCACTATGCTATTACCCATAGCGATTCTGGTAAGGGTAGCCATACTCTCCATAGGTGGAGGATCTCACTGCATGTTGGTGAAAGGCACTGATCTTGTCCCTTACTGCATCAGATAAATCCCAGGAAGGAAGAGTTGATTTACACACAGTTTTGAACTTTGGACACTGTTTATGCACTTTATTGTTACTTTTTATGCTCTTTTCTCATCACAATATATTTATAGCTTGACCATATATCAATATATGGTTCGCCTTATTATATATGATCCAATATATGTATATTTGACCTTTTAAGGTCATTATTTTTCATGGTAATTAGCCATTCATTATTTATATTTTTACTTTGTATACACTTTATAGTCACCTTCGATGCACTTTAATTTTTGGATAATAATTTTTGGAGGTTTCACACTGCAATTCACCTCTTGAATGTTCACTTTAAACATTTGATTGACTTATATGTTATTTTTTTCTCATACACGAGTATGCTAGTTATCTGATGTTATTAGACCATCAGGTACTCTTTGCACAGCCCTGCACTTTATTATTTGAATATAAAAAAAGACTAAGATATATCCCTGGGAACTACAGGCCAGTTAGCTTAACATCAATAATATGCAAGCTCTTGGAGCGAATAATAAGGGAATAATAAGGGATTATATACAAGATTATTGTAATGAAAACGGTATCATTAGCTGTAATCAGCACGCCTTCATTATTATTATACAGGATTTATATAGCGGCGACAGTTTGCGCAGAGCTTTACAATATTGGGGCAGACAGTACAATTACAATACAATTCAATACAGGAGGAATCAGAGGGCCCTGCACGTTAGAGCTTACAATCTAGGAGGGAGGGTTAAATGATACGAAAGGGCAATAACTGTGGGGGATGAGCTGATTGAGAAAATAAAAAGTGTATTTGTTAGGAGGTGGCAGGATAGGCTTCCCTGAAGAGAAAAGTTTTCAAGGATCACCTGAAGGTGGATAGATTTGGGGACAGTCTGACAGATTGGGGTAGGGAGCTCAAGAGGATGGGAGAGGCTCGGGAGAAGTTTTGGAGGCGAATATGAGAGGTGGTGATGAGGGAGCTGGAGAGCAGGAGGTCTTGGGAGGAGTGAAGAGGACGATTAGGTTGGAATTTTGAGACAAGGTTGGTGATGTAGCTGGGAGCAGAGTTGTAGATGGCTTTGTAGCTGATTGTTAGTATTTTGAATTTAATTCGTTAGGCGAGTGGCAGCCAGTGGAGGGATTGGCAGAGAGGGGTGGCAAACGCTGAACGGTTTGTAAGGTGTATGATTCTGGCAGCGGCATTCATGATGGACTGAAGGGGGATAGTCTATTTAAAGGTAGGCCAATGAGGAGGCAGTTGCAGTTGCCGAGGTGAGAGATGACCAGGGAGTGGATCAGGAGCTTTGTGGTCTCATTGGTTAGGAAAGGACATATTTTTGAGATGTTGCAGAGGTTAAGGTGGCAAGCCTTAGAAAGTGATTGGATGTGGTGCCAAAAGGAGAGTTCAGAATCCAGGATAACACCAAGCACCCTGACATGCGGTTTCATGAACAATCATTCTTGCCAAACCAATCTATTAAGCTTCTATGAGGAGGTGAGCTGCCACCTAGATAAAAGAAGGCCTGTAGACATGGTGTATCTAGATAAAAGAACGCCCGTAGACATGGTGTATCTAGATAAAGGAAGGCCTGTAGACATGGTGTATCTAGATAAAGGAAGGCCTGTAGACATGGTGTATCTAGATAAAGGAAGGCCTATAGACATGGTGTATCTAGATTTTGCAAAAGCATTTCATACAGTTCTCCATAAACGTTTACTGTACAAACTAAGGTCTGTCTGCATGGATCAAAGGGTGAGTAAATGGATTGAAAACTGGTTACAGGGGCGAGTCCGGAGGGTGGGGATAAATGGGGAGTACTGGTCTGGTGTGGAAAGTGGGGTTCCCCAGGGATCTGTCCTGGGATCAATCCTATTCAATTTATTTCTTAAACGATCTGGAGGATGGGTAAACAGCCCAATCTCAATATTTGCAGATGATACCAAGCTAAGCAGGGCAATAATTTCTCCACAGGATGTGGAAACCTTGCAAGAAGATTTGAACAAATTAATGGGGTGGGCAGACAAGTGGCAAATTAGGTTTAACGTAGGAAAATGCAGAATAATGCATTTCGGTACCAAGAATATGAACGCAAACTACTCACTGGGGGAGAGCCTCTGGGCGAATCTAGGATGGAAAGGGACCTGGGGGTCCTAGTAGAGGACAGGCTCAGCAATGGTAAGCAATGCCAAGCTGCTGCAAGCAAAGCCAACAAAATATTGGCATGCATCAAGAAAGGGATCAACTCCAGGGATAAATCAATAATTCTCCCACTATACAAGCCTCCGGTGAGGCCGCACCTAGAGTATGCTGTTCAGTTCTGGGCACCAGTCCTAAAGAAGGATGTTCTGGAACTGGAAAGGGTTCAGAGAAGGGCAACAAAGCTAATTAAGGGATTGGAGGGCCTTAGTTATGAGGAAAGATTACAAGCACTGAACTTATTCTCTCTGGAAAAGAGACGCTTGAGAGGGAAGATGAGTTCAATGTACAAATACCGTAATGGTGACCCCACAATAGGGACAAAACTATTTGGCGCAAGGGAGAACACAAAGACACGCAGCCATTCACTAAAACTAGAAGAAAACTGGATTTTCTTCTACTTACCATAAAATCCTTTTCTCTGAGTTCATTGATGGACACAGCAGCTCCATCTTGACCTTAGGGTTATATCACCACCTTCAGGAGTAGGACTAGGCAGAACAACAAATATCAAAAAAACAGACACAGCCCCTCCCAGGGGCAGTCCTCACTGGTAGTAACCATCCATCCTGTAACAGATAGCTCAGTTCATAACAAGCAGTACAAACCACAAAAGGAGGGGTGGGTGCTGTGTCCGTCAATGAACTCAGAGAAAGGGATTTTACGGTGAGTAGAAAAAAATCCAGTTTTCTCTTTCATTCAATGACAGGCACAGCAGCTCCATCTTGACCTTAGGGATGTCCCAAAGCAGTGTCAAAACGAGGGGTGGGTAAACCGAGCACAAAAAAACCTCCTCCCAACAGAACCCTGTGAGGGGAACCAGAATATACATCTCAGAGAGCCGCTTGCAAAACTTTGCAGTCAAAGGCTGCACCCGAGGATGCCAAAACATCAACTTTGTAAAATTTTGAAAAAGTGTGCACAGACGATCATGTAGCCGCCTTGCACACCTGAGAGATAGATGCCTGAAAGCCCAGGAAGTGCTAATCGCCCTGGTAGAGTGAGCTGTGACCGGGAAGGGAGGTTCTAGAGCCCTAACAGCATAGGCTCGTATCACAGTTTGTCTAAACCAACGTGAAATAGTGGCCAACGAGGCCACCAGGCCCTTCCGTGGACCATCCACCACCACAAACAGCGAATTCGACCTCCAAAAGGAGGCCGTAGCTGCCAGGTACACCCAAAGAGCCCGAAAAACATCCAACGAGTGCAGAGCAGCCTCCGTAGGATAAGATGGGCGCGGGCATAAAGAAGGAAGAACAATGTCCTCATTGGTATGAAAAGATGACCCCGCCTTCAGGAGAAAGGAAGGTGACGGGCACAAGACTGCCTTATCCTTGTGCAGGACCAAATACGGAGACCTACAAGACAGAGCTGCCAACTCCAACACTCGACAGACGGACGTGATAGCTACAAGAAAAGCCACTTTTTGCGAGAGCAAAAGCAACGAGATTTCCCTGATTTGCTCAAACAGCGGCTTCTGAAGCACTGAGAGGACCAGATTAAGGTCCCATGGTGCCTTACATATGGAAAAACAACTGCCCACATGTACACCAAAAACTCCTATGCACACCAACCAAATATGCTGGCATGGGCGTCCCAAACATCAGCCTCTATTACAAGGCTACCCTCCTAGATCAAGCAAGGACATGGTGCAATCCGACCACACCACCTACGTGGCTCCAAATTCAACAAGCCTCCATAGGCACATCTCCAAAGTCTCTCCTCTGTGCCAACTTGCTGCAACCTCTTTCCTACAAATCCTTCCTAGACTCAGTTACAGCAACCACAAAAGTGTGGAACACAACATTTCAAACTGCCACAGGACTAGATCCATCAATCCTGTCTCAAATCCCGCTGACCACCTTAGAACTTATCATACCAAATTCCTCCTTTGCCACATGAGTAAAGGCAGGAATAAAAAACAATTTCAACTTAGTCCTAAGCACTTCTATATGCATCTTCAAGCAAGATCAGTGCTCCACAAACTAAAATTTTCAAACGGATCTCTGCTACCCAACCTAACTATGTACTATACCAATACCCAAACCACCACAAAAGGTATTTCCAGCAACTACAGACTCCTACTCAGCCCACTGTCTACAAGCAAATCAACCTCCATGCTGCACTGGGAAGAATGGCTGAAGCAAACCTACACTGCCAAGCAATGGCACACAGCCCTGAACAGCACCCAAACAATCTCCCATTGCATCTCCCACTGGTAGACAGTAAACAAGGCCCCATGGTGCCAGGGATGAACGTACCTGGGGAGCGACATGCCGAACCCCCTGTACGAAGGTACAGATCAAGGAATGCGTAGCCAATGGATGCTGAAAAAAGATCACCAGAGCAGAGATCTGACCCTTGATCATGCTCAACGCCAGCTTCTGGTCGAGCTCCCTCTGCAGAAACGCCAGAACCCTAGAGACCGAAAAGGAGCGGGGATTCCACCCCCCATCCTCGCACCAGGAGATGTAAGCTCTCCAGGTGCTGTGGTATATCTTACAGCTGAGGTAGTCTGCTTGCCAGTTTTCTATGTCCGGAATGTGAACGGCGGAGATCGCCAGCATGTGAAGTTCGTCCCACCACAGAATGTGGGACACTTCTGTTGTCGCCGTCGATCTTCTCGTCCCGCCTTGGTGATTCACATACGCCACGGCCATTGTCCGACTGAATCCTGACAGGGCACCCGTGCAAATGCCTCATCCACTGGGAGAGGCAGCACCTGAGGGCACGAAGTTCCAGAACATTGATTGGGAGACAAGATTCCTCCCGTGACCAGCCGATCAGGCTGGAATCCGTCATGATCACCGTTTAGTGAAGGGGGAGGACCGACTTCCCAAGCTGAAGGGCCGGGGTCCGTAACCACCAGAGTAGTGAGGCACTGGTCTGACGGTCCACACGGATCTTCCGATCCAGAAACGATGGGGATTTGTCCCACTTCAATAGAATCTCCCGCTGCAGAGCACGGGTGTGACACTGGGCATACGGGACCGCCTCAAAGGTGGACACCATGAGACCCAGGACCCGCATGCAAAAGCGTAGGGATGACCACTTCTGGGACAGTAGAGAATGAACCGCCGGCTTAAGCGTCAGTGTAAGGAAAACCTTCGCCTGGGCAGAATCGAGAATCAAGCCCAGGTATTCCAGTCGGTGGGATGGGCTTTAGCTCCCAGCCGAACACCTGTAGAGTGTGCATGGTGATCGCCACATTGTCCCCTCTGGGCTGGGGCCAACTCCGCTCACAAGAGGAGGTTGTCTAGGTACCCAACCACCACGATGCCCCTATGTCTTAACAGAGCCAGAACTGGGGCCAGTAGCTTGGTGAAGACACGAGGTGCAGATGCTAGCCCGAATGGGAGGGCCATGAACTGATGGTGATGCTCCCTGATCGCAAAGCGCAGGAAACGCTGGCGCTGAACACATATGCGGACATGTAATTACGCGTCCTTGATGTCGTGGGAGGCCAGGAAATCACCCTGATGAAGTGACGCCACCACAGAGCGGATGAACTCCATCCTGATATTTCGTACGTGCATGAAAAAATTGAGAGGTCCAGTATGGCCGGACTCCATCCTTTTTCAGAACTACAAACAGGTTGGAATAAAATCCCTGAAACCTCTCCGAAACCACGGAAACAACAACCCCCTGGTAAAGCAGGTCCTGCACCGCCCCAAGTAAGGCCTGCAGCCAGCCGGGGGGGGAGACGCACATTGGAGCCAAAGAACCTGTCCGGAGGAAGGGAGTGAAATTCTATTTTGTACCCTGACAAAATCAACTCACGTGCCTAGCGGTTGGAAATTCGGGAAGTCCACCGGTCCGCAAACCAATGGAGACGCCCCCCCACCCGTCCTGCTGAGGAGGACTTGTCCTCGGGCTTGTCACTCTTGCGCTGCCAGGGACGCTTCGGTCCACCCGTGGGGGCCTTGTTGGGCTGGGAGCCCTTGCCCGTCGGACGGGGTGTACAAAAAAGCCTCTTATGGGCAGAAAAAGAGGGGCCCTGCCTGCGGCGGGGCTCCTTGCTCCTCTTGGTCTCTGGGAGAAAGATGCTCTTATCACAGATGAGATCCTTGATAATCTCATCCAGGGTAGCTCCAAAGAAGGGTAAGTCCACCAAGGCCTTCTTAGATGTTTGGTCCGCTGACCAGCATTTCAGCCAGAGCAAACACCTGATAACCACTGAACACGCGGACAGTTTGGAGATCAGAGGAGCCGTATCCAAAGCTGCATCACACACATATTTGAGTCCTTGAACAAGCTGGTCAGCAAGCTCCACACAGGCCGGAGGGCCTGCTCATTGCTCAATTCACAGTGCAGTAGCTACCCCATTCCATGAGCGTTTGCGACACCAGAGCAGTGGCCAACACCCGGGGTGCAGAGCTGAGCCTGCCAGAATGAACATAGACCTAGTAACTGCCTTGGCTTTTCTATCAGCTGGGTCCTTGAAAGACGGCGTGCCCTCCACCGGAATCGGTGTTGCCTTATTCAATCGCAATACGGGGGAGTCAACGATGGGAGGCAACGTCCATTTTTTCAATAGACTGTCCTCGACAGGATAGCGCACTGAAAACCATCTCAGAACAGGAAAAGAACTCTGAGGCCGTTCCCATTCCCTGTAAATAAACTTATCAAAATAAGGCAAATAAGGATAAACCTTGTCTGCTCGGGCCGGCTTATGCGACCTGAAGGGAATGGCCACCTCCTGCGATGCACCAGCTGCATCTTCCAGCTTCAAAGTACCACGCACCTCTGTAATCAGGGCACCCTCTAGCGCCTTCTCGTGTGTGGCAAACGTCGCCAAGGATTCCTCCTCGCTATCCGAGGAATCCGGAACCTCTTCATCAGATGGCTCAAGGGGTGTCCCTGCCATCATGGCAGAGCCCCCCTCAGGGTCCGAGTCCTCCCCTGGAGGAAAGGGGGGGTAGGGCCCACTTCTTAATCGCCTTACGCCCACACCCACCGACAATGCATCAAGGGAAACGCAGCCCCAGAGGTGCTGGCAGCAACCACGGAGGGGTCTGGTGGGGAAGTACCCACATCAGAGGCCATTGATTAGCTACCAACCTGGTGACAGAGGCCTAGGTGCCAGGGGCACCAGGCACCCCCCACCCAGAGAACTGCACAGGCCAGTAGAGTAACTCACAGGAGGACTCACCACCTGCCGACCCCAAATTGGGAAGGAAAGGAGGCTGTGCCTGGTGCTGCGTACTGCTGCCTTGTGTCCTGTCCGTGCTTGCCCTGTGCCACGGTGGCCCTGTGCCACGAGGAGACTGGCACCAGACTCAGCTCCCAGAAGTAGCCTCCCCTACACACAGGAGGCCTAAGGCTACTGGAAGATGGCCGCCGATCACACTGCCTCAGGCTGCTACAATGGGCGGCCGCACCACAGCAAAATGGCCATTGCGGCTACAGCAAAGGCGTGCAGCAAG
>BLSH010435387.1:5911-17149 GCA_018402905.1 Glandirana rugosa
TTCTGTTAACCGTTGAGTGACCTGTAACCCGAACGATTTTTGAAATGTCCGGGTCCGGGTCCGTGCCACGGACACCCTAAAGTTCGGTACGGACCCGAACGTTACAGTCCGGGTTCGCTCAACACTACTGGGGACCCAAAGATAAAGATATGCCTGTTTTTTTTTTTTTACATGTCCAGTGAGTTGCCAATTGTCTTTCTAAATAAAATTATCTTTTGAATGCTGCACTTAGTTGGCACCCCCTGCCATTTCAGAGATCGCTTCTATCTCCTGGGGAGTAACTTCAAGGACTGCTAATGCTCTCCATATGAACTCCATTAGGACTTTGCTACAACCAATTGTTTCTAAGTACCTTATTTGGATGGTTTGCCAACCATTTGTCCTGTCTTGTTCCTATTACCATTGGCCTGAAGGGTCATCATCCCCTATGCACCATGTAGGTTTGTACACTATATTGCCAAAAGTATTGGTACGCCTGCCTTTACACACACATGAACTTTAATGGCATCCCTTTCTTAAGGCCCGTACACATGATGCGAATTTCGGACAGGAATTTTCGTTTGACGGCCTGTCTTCCAAAATTCTTACCGTTAGTACATTCCTTTCGACAGCCGCGTTTTTGTCAGACAAAAGCTGGATGTGCACACTAGTAAATTTTTGTCATACGACAACGCAACGTCCGATTTTTGTTCCGTTAGTACGGTTTTCGTAAGTAAAAAAACGTACAACTGAGACTATGCATGCTCAGTAACATATTCAAAACATGAACAAGATTTCTGACGTTGAGTTCGGTCATACGAACATTTTCGTATTTTTAGTAAGCTCTTCACTTTTGACATGAGGCAAGCATCCAACAAAAAAAGGATGTTCTGTTGTCCGAAAATCAGATCTTGTGTATGAGACTTAAGTCCATTGGGTTCAATATTGAGTTGGCCCACCCTTTGCAGCTATAACAGCTTCAACTCTTCTGGGAAAGCTGTCCACAAGGTTTAGGAGTGTCTATGGGAATGTTTAACCATTCTTCCAGAAACGCATTTGTGAGGTCAGGCACTGATGTTGGAAGAGAAGGCCTGGTTTACAGTCTCCACTCTAATTCATCCCAAAGGTGTGCTATCAGGTTGCGGTCAGGACTCTGTGCAGGACAGTCAAGTTCCTCCATCATTCCATGTCTTTATGGACCTTGCTTTGTGCACTGGTGCTGGTGAAGTTGGACATGGAAATGGCCATCCCCAAACTGTTCCCACAAAGTTGGGAGCATGAAATTGTCCAAAATGTCTTGGTATGCTGACGCCTTAAGAGTTCCCTTTTCTTTTACTAGTAATGACGGCGATCTGCGATTTTTATCGGGACTGTGATATCGCAGCAGACATGTCAGACATTTTTGACACTTTTTTGGGACCAATGAAATTTATACAGCGTTCAGAAATTTAAATATCCACTGATTACTGTGTAAATGTCATTGGCAGTGAAGGGGTTGACCTGCAGGGGGTGATCTAGGGGTAAACTATGTTCCCTAGGCGTGTTCTAACTGTGAGGGGGCTGGGCTAACAGAAGCATAAGAGATCTAACTGATCCCAGTGACAGGGATCAGTAGCTCTCTTACATGCCGCCTGACAGAGCGGGGAACCGCCGTGTTTACATCGGCGGTTCTCCGTTCTTCTTCTCTGCCAGGTCATCGCGGGTCACCGGCGGAGATCGAGTCCGCCGGACCCGCGGCCACACGGATGCAGAGTGTGGTGGGCATGAGAGCGCGCCACCTGCGGCATGCTTCCACCCGCTAGCCGTGCACGAGCGAGCCGCCGTTTATAAATGGTGATTCGTGGGACAGAGCCACTCTGCAGCAGTAAAAGTCAGCGACGTGGTCGGGAACCGTTAAAAAAAAAAAACATGTCACAAGCTGGACTACCCCTTTAATTCCTGTGTTTCTCTGAAGTGCCACTAAATAAATCAGAAAAAACCATCATTGCAGTCGTCTCCCTATGAAATATATTCAGCGATATCTTTTCCGCTACCTCCGTGCAGGCAGTAAATGACAAAACAGCAGCAAACAATTGCTTACAAGACAAAATGTTTATTAGGACATTTGGTATTTCACTTCCTAAATGTCTGCAGTTTGTCTCCTAAACTGATAATATGACAGGATGAAAATGTTTTGCTTATCAACAAATGGCTGGAATTTATATTTAAACAGATCGCGATTCAGCGAGCGCCGGCCGGCCTACGCGACTCAATTCTCAGTTCACGCCGGCCTTGATATTCACAGCTTTGGAGGCTGGGTGTCAGGTGAGGCGACAACCACAGGACAGCACTAAATCCTATGACAATGCCTCTTTAGTTCTGCGGCTTGGAAAATTCACAAAGAAAAAGTGATAAGAAAATAAAATCTTCTGATAGGGAGTCGGGTTCTAAACTGCTAACCAATACTGAGATGGCTTAGAAAGGGGAAATAACTCATCATTGGGGTAAGGAATGAGGAGGTCGTGGGAAATAGTCATCCGCATAAGAAGGTTGAAGAAAGATGCAAGTTCAACCAGTAGAAAAAAAGAATAAATAAAAAAAAAATTCATATACAGAACCTTTTACGCTATATTACCAAAAGTATTGGGACACCTGCCTTTACACGCACATGAACTTTAATGGCATCCCAGTCTTAGTCCGTAGGGTTCAGTATTGAGTTTACCCACCCTTTGCAGCTATAACAGCTTCAACTCTTCTGGGAAGGCTGTCCACAAGGTTTAGGAGTGTTTATGGGAATGTTTGACCATTCTTCCAGAAGTGCATTTGTGAGGTCAGGCACTAAGGTTGGACGAGAAGACCTGGCTTGCAGTCTCTGCTCTGAGATGTTCTATTGGGTTGAGGTCAGGACTCTGTGCAGGCCAGTCAAGTTCCTCCACCCCAAACTCGCTCATTCATGTCTTTATGGACCTTGCTTGGTGCACTGGTGTGCAGTCATGTTGGAACAGGAGGGTCCTCCCCAAACTGTTCCCATAAAATTGGAAGCATGAAATTGTCCAAAATGTCTTGGTATGCTGACGCCTTAAGAGTTCCCTTCACTTGAACTAAGGGGCCAAGCCCAACACCTGAAAAACAACCCCACACCATAATCCCACCTCCAACAAATGATTTGGACCAGTGCACTTGACCTTGATTTAGCTTCAGTTGCTTGGTTCACTGTTGCCAAACCTTTGCCTGAATTTTGACCATTCTTTGCTTGATGCCTTTGATGTATCCGATCTTCTGTGGAAAACCCAACTTGTCTGAATCTGCACCAGTCTCTTCAGCTTCCCACAGCATCTACATACCTGCATCTGCAGCACACCAGCACCTGCAACCTACAGAAAACATCACAGGCACTCCTACCTCACTGTGCTCTCATAGCTGCAGGGCTGGTGGAAGGATTTTTGATACCCTAGGCGAAATCTCATTTTGCCACCCCCTTTGGCTCTGCCCTTGACTCCACCCCCTTTGCCCTGTCCATGTATACAATGGAGGTGGTGAAGGTGGAGATTTTTGCAGCGACTCTCTACCTATTTCTTTAGCCGTGGTCCACAGGCCTGCACCTGTGCCTCTGGACCTGGCCTAAAGTCAAATAATGGCGGCACCGGCTCGCTTTCTTATGGTCCGCAGTTATATGGACAGGCTGGGGTAGTATATGGACAGGCTGGGGTAGTATATTATCAGGCTGGGGTAGTATATGGACATGCTGGGGTAGTATATGGACAGGGGCTCGGCGCCCTGGGCGTCAGTGCGCCCTAGGCGGCCGTCTACTCCGCCTAGTGGTAGAGCCGGCCCTGCATAGCTGCTGTTGCAACCTCAGCGGTCCATGAACCAGGGCTGTACGAGAGGCCTTCCTCTGCTTGTCAGGCTCTCCTTGAAGGTACGTGACACCTGCAGAGTTTATTGTTCTCTCTCCACACTAATACATCAATACATTTTGCTGAATCACCTAGTCTCCGTGTATGTTCTCTTTCCCTGCATGCAGCGAGCCTGGGCCCCACCTACACACTGATTGAGGAAACATAGAAGAAACAGGGTGGCCTAGGAAGGATTGAATTAGCATGCACTAAACAGGAGGGGAGGACAAAGGGAGATACCAAATCACTTAAGTAAACAAGAATTGGTTCTTCAAAACCGCCACTAGATGTCAGTATACTGCCAAACAATAATAACCTGATGGAGTTCAATACAAAACAGGAAAAAATACACATTTTAAGTGGGACAGAACAGAATCCAATCAAAATGGAGTCTAAATCGTCCGGAACAGAAATGATGAAATTTGTTTGGTTGCCAATTTGATTATTTTGATCTAATTGCACATCAATCAGGTGATGAGATTGAAGCATGCATGGCCACCATTACTCAATTCAGCGGCGGCGTTGTCACCCCTTCCTCTGTATCCTCTCTGACTCTGAAGCATAAATCTTGGAAATCTCCTGCAGCCATATTCTGTAATAGATGGAATATCCAGGGACTTCCAGCATCCTAATATAATCATTTTTGCCGCATTAATAATAAATATAACATCGTGTTTGTGAAAACAATAATTCCATCAGTAATTACACGAGACAATTGTTCTAGAGAAGACCGTATATTAACTTTATTAATTTCATTAATCTTCTTTGTAATTGTTTGTCATCTCATCCTGCCGACTGCTGAGCAGGTGTGTCAGTGCGCGGAGCGCCGCACGCTTCACCGCAGTCACTGCGCAAAGACTATGCGATTCAGTTGATGCCGAGCGACACACACCTCCGCAGGAAGATCCTATGATTCTACAAAATGTGTACGGTGCAGGGAGAGGAAATGTGAACAAAGGAAGCAGAAAACTATTTTTTAAAATATAAATGATAATTTAGTTTTACTTACAGACAGTGGTCTAAGGGCACGCTCTCTCGTGTGATCCAAACGCATATGACAGGCGAGGAGGAGGTTTGTACCACCTCCTCACTGCCTGCTTTAACCCCTTGAACCCCGCCCAGTGCAACACAACCCCATTCCACGTGGTTATGAGCGCTTGGCCAAATTTACTTGAATGGGTCGCGCGTAGCGGCCGATGTGCTCGCCAAAATCGACAAAGGGTATCAATATTGCTGAGGTCATAAAGCAAACCATCACAGATGTGACGTGTACTCCCCCCCCCCGCCTCTGCAGCTAAAGGGGGGGGGCAATAATAATGCTGCTCAACTGCCGAGTTTTACCACCACCACCCCAAGCGCTAATGTGAAGAAGCACTAAAACTCAAAACGATTATTTTGCGAGAGTCAATGATTTTATTTTACAGTAAGCAGTGTAAGTACCTGAATTTCATCTGATACCAGTCTCCTGCCATCCATGTAGAGCAGGGCTGGCATTTGAAGGGAAGAAGCAGAAGGAGGAGGCAATCAGTTCATGTGGTGACCAGAAAAATACTTATAGGGGGAGATAGCAAAGTTACAGAGAGATGAGCTGATTACTGTCCTGCTTCTCCTTTCATTGTCCAGTCACAGGCTGGCATGGGTCCCGGACGATCCGTCTTAGAGGAAGTGTGTTAAATGATGCAGGCCACCAGACTGAGGATATCTAGCAATAGGAATAAAATACTGTGGGGGTGATTGTTGCAGCAAAAGCTGGTTAGGGCAAAAGTAGGAGCAGTGTAAGGGAGAGGTACCTGACGAGGAGGGAAAGAGTACGTTTCCATTATAGGGGGTCTCTTCTGTCAGCTTCCTGGAACTGTTTCCCACCGGCAGCTGTATAACTGCAAGGAAATTGGGGTTTGCAGGGTGTCCCAGTGACCTTTTACTTCCTCCAGGAGAAGTGCTCCTTTGGCATGCGTTGGTCTGAAAGGGAAATGCTTCTTAGACATTCTGTGGTCTATCAGGGAAGTGTTCCTCAGGCATTCTGTGGTCTGTAAGGGAAGTGTTCCTCAGGCATTCTGTGGTCTGTAAGGGAAGTGCTCCTCAGGCATTCTGTGGTCTGTTAGGGAAGTGCTCCTCAAGCATTCCATGGTATGTAAGGGAAGTGCTCCTCAGGCATTCTGTGGTATGTAAGGGAAGTGCTCCTCTGGCATTCGGTAGTCTGTAAGAGAAGTGCTCCCCAGGCATGCTTTGGTCTGTAAGGGAAATGCTTCTCAGGCATTCTTTGGTCTGTAAGGGAAGTGCTAATCATACATTCTGTGGTCTGTAAGGGAGGTGCTCCTCAGGCATTCTGTGGTCTGTAAGGGAGGTGCTCCTCAGGCATTCTGTGGTCTGTAAGGGAGGTGCTCCTCAGGCATTCTGTGGTCTGTAAGGGAGGTGCCCCTCAGGCATTCTGTGGTCTGTAAGGGGAATGCTCCTCAGGCATTCTGTGGTCTGTAAGGGAAGTGCTCCTCAGGCATTCCGTGGAATGTAAGCTCATGTTATATCACTATTGAAAAAGTGCCTTGCTGGCAACCATTACCTTTTCTGCCTGAAGCAATGTATGTCCTGCAATACATAGTGATATTGCTGTAAACTGCCTTATTTCTGTGATCAATCAATTTCTACAATAGCAGAGTCTTATGGAATGGTCCTTGGGGAACCTCAATTTTTTACACTGCCTTGATTTACTTGGAGAATATCCTTATCTTCTCTAAGGCCTAGTTTACACCAGGAGCATTGCTGGGGGGTGGCTATTGGGGCTATAGCCCTGAGTCTTGGGCCCATAGCCTGGAGTCTCTTACTGGGTGGGTGCAGTTCTGCAATTTGCAGGTATGTCCTGGTCCAGAATGAAGGACGCAGGGGCAGACTGAGCCATGGTAGTGCTGGCTCCGGCTCTGCCCTCACCTCCACCTGACTACTTCTGGTCACTGTTTGGTAGAGCTGCCTAGTGTCTAGCAACCAGTGACGTCATGGCCATGACTCTCTCCCTGCCCAGCATTCAAAGCGGAGGAGGGTTCCACTTCCTCCTCCTCCACGCTAGTGCTTGTGGGGCCTAAAGAGTTGGGCCCAGCCCCCTTGTCATGGTCCTGGACTGGATCGGACACCGCTGGTGGCGGTGAGGTGCAGGGCAGCGGCATCTTCAAATAGGGAGGGGGAGGCCTGGGCAGCCAGGAAGAGCCCAGGAGGAAGGGAGAGAGAGAAGACAAGGCCTCACCACCACCCTAAGCAGCATCCCTGGTGCCTCCCAGAGCCTTCATTCCTTCTCCAAGCTCCTCTCCTAACTTGCTGTGACTGTCATGGAACAGGAAAAAAAAAGGCTGACCAAGGATGGGCGGGAGGGAGGTGGATCCCACACCTACTCACATAGACATAGGCTGGGACAGTAAGGACTGCAGGCAGGGCTAGGGGGTCTCTCTTTCACCCCCTCTCATCCACCCCCTCCTTCTCTGCTGTATGGGGAGGCTCTCTGGGGACCGTGATGTACAGGGAGGCTCTCTGGGGAACCTGATGTATAGGGAGGCTCTCTGGGAACCCTAATGTATGGGGAGGCTCCCTGGGGACCCTGATGTAAGGGGGCTCTGGACCCTAATGTACAGGAAGATTCTCTGCAGACCCTGATGTATGTGGAGGCTCTCTGTAGACCCTGATGTAAGAGAGAAGCTCTCTGGGGACCCTGATGTAGGGGGGGGGGGCTCTCTGGGGACCCTGATGTATGGGGAGGCTCTCTGGGGACCCTGATGTAAGGGGGGGCTCTCTGTGGACCCTGATGTAAGGAAGAGGCTCTCTGTGGACCTTGATGTAAGGAAGGGGCTCTCTGGGGACCCTGATGTAAGGAAGGGGCTCTCTGGGGACCCTGATGTAAGGTAGGGGCTCTCTGGGGACCCTGATGTAAGAGGGGGGGCTCTCTGGGGACCCTGATGTAAGGGGAATCCACACTCAGAAATGTAGTGATATTTATACTTATATATATATATACACACACACACACACACACATGTATATTATATACATGTTTATGCTCGCTCAAGCGTATGACTTTATTTACTTCGCTGCTATAAGCTCTAGACCCAGATCTTTTGTAGACCTAGCAACACCCCTGGCAATCGATCATACGCATCTGTTGGCAGGCGACGTGGCAAGTGACAATCCGCATCTGGTGGCTGGAGACGGTGGCAAGTGACAAGCCCAGGGCTCCCACTGATTCTGCATTAAGGTGAGTTGAACTATTTTATTTAATATTACAATGTAATAATAGAAACAATGCCCTTCAATCACCCTGATACCATACCAACCATGGTGCCAGGATGATTGAAGTGCTAACACCAGATGTATGGAGTAACTTTATTTTCTGATTGTTAAACTTTCTGGAATACACATATTGCTATTGTGGTGTAGGATCTGGGCCTGCTGTCCCTCCCTTCCTTCCTCCATCCCTCATTCATCTTAGACTCGAACCACACCCCCTTTAACGACTTCAGCCCCGGAAGGATTTCACACTTTAGGACCAGAGCACTTTTTGCGATTTGGCACTGCAACGCTTTAACTGACAATTGAGCGGTCGTGCAACGTTGTACCCAAATGAAATTTGCATCCTTTTTTTCCCACAAATAAAGCTTTTTTGGGGGGTATTTGATCCCCTCTGCGTCATTTCTGATCACCGCTATAAACAAAAAAAGAGCGGCATTTTTGCAAAAAAAAACAATTTTTCTTACTTTTTGCTAAAATACAAATCCAAAAAAATATTAAAAAAACGTTTTTTTTCATCAGTTTTGGCCGCTTTATATTCTTCCTCATATTTTTGGTAAAAAAAAATCGCAATCAGCGTTTATTGATTGGTTTGTGCAAAAGTTGCCGCGTTTACGAACAATGAGAATTCATTTGTGGGGTGTTTATTTTTTTTAATGTTTTACTAGTAATGGCGGCAATCTGCGATTTTTAGCGGTACTGCGATATTGCAGCGGACATGTCGGACCATTTTGACACTTTTTTGGGACCATTGGCATTTATACAGCGATCAGTGCTGTAAAAATGCATTGATTGCTGTGTAAATGCCAGTTCTATCGGGTTGAGATCAGGACTCTGTGCAGGCCAGTCAAGTTCCTCCACCCCAAACTCGCTCATCCATGTCTTTATGGACCTTGCTTTGTGCACTGGTGCTGGTGATGTTGGACCTGGAAGGGGCCATCCCCAAACTGTTCCCCCAAAGTTGGGAGCATGAAATTGTCCAACATGTCTTGGTATGCTGACGCCTTAAGAGTTCCCTTTTCTTTTACTAGTAATGGCGGCGATCTGTGATTTTTAGCTGTACTGCTATATTGCAGCGAACATGTCGGACATTTTTGACACTTTTTTTGGGCCAATGAAATTTATACAGCATAGAAACATAGAAAAGTGACGGCAGAAAAAGACTGAGTAGTCCATCGAGTCTGCCCCTTTTTAGCGATCAGCAATTTAAATATCCACTGATTACTGTGTAAATGTCACTGGCAGGGAAGGGGTTAACCTGCAGGGGGTGCTCTAAGGGTTAACTGTGTTCCCTCAGTGTATTCTAACTTTATTGGTCTTGGGCTGGCAGGGGGAGGGGAGTGATCACAGCCCTTCTCCCTCTATGAGAACAGAAATCCGTGTTTACTTACACGGACCTCCGTTCTCTCACTGCGGGGGACCATCGCGGGTATCGAGTCCGCCCTACCAGCTCCCTGCCCCCCCCCCCGAACACAGTGAACGCGCGCTCACAATACTAGTTATCGTGGGCGCCGTCCTGTGACGGCGTTTCGGATATTGAGCCACCTTGCCGCCGTCACGCTGCGGCGGGCGGTCTACAAGTGGTTAAGCTACATCCCACAATTTCGTTTAAACCACGCCTATTTTTTCACAGCGGCATGCAAAGCGTGTCGCATTTCTTCGGGCTGAAGCCCCTGGTCTTTTTCCCACCTAGCAACGCCCCTGGTTTACACTTGTCTGATTTCAGATGTGACCTGAATCGCAATTGCAACTTTGGGGAAGGTACCTGTGCTACGATGGTGCAATTTTTTTTCTCCCATAGACCTCGATGGAAACATATCAAAATTGCATGTACATGCATTTTAATGCAACCCCCAACTATTCATCCCCTCTTCTACCTCCCTCGGCAAAATCGCAAATCGCATAAAAAATGCTCCCAGTTGCACTACATAATTGCATTGGAAATCAGATGAAATTGTAGCTGCACCAGTGTGAACCAAGGGATTTTAAAGACCCCCTCGGACATCTTGACCAGGTCTTCACACAGTTCACTCAATATAGACTTAAGCAAAAGCCCAACAAGTGTCATCTCATGCACAACTGGATACAGTATCGGGGTTCAGATTCAGAACACTTTATGAATCCCAAAGGGAAATTATTAGTATGCAGGTTTCATATTAAGGTAACAGGTTAAGTTAGTATTCAGGTAACAGCGAGGCATAGCATTAGGGTTATAGGGGAGGGGGTAGTATTGGGGTAACAGGCAGGCTTAGTATTAGGGCTATGGGGGGCATGACAGGTTAGTATTTAGGGCATAATATTAGGGCTATGGGGGGGGGGTAGTATTAGGGTTTGTAGTGCTTATTCCTGAAAGGGCTGCTGATTTATCATTGTGTATGACAACAACCCATGCCCTCTTGCCAAGGCTAAAGAGGGATATTTTTTGGGCTACATGCCCAATGGGACAGCAACAAAAAAATGGCAACAGCAATTATCAGCCACAAAATATAACAAATTTGTACAATACAAGGACAATGCAAGGACCAAATATTTCTGGACCCAATCCCGTCCGGATAACCGAATCCTAAGGTGGGGCCCTAACTAAAGGTGATATTTGCCTAGAGTCTGAAAGGTCCTAGAGTCTTTCCAAAACCCTTCAGACTGGCTAGTGTGATACTAAACATTGGGGCTCAGAGCCTTGCATTAGAGTAAATTTGTATCCCACTGTAATGGGTTTAAGTCCCCAAATTAAGTCCCAAGCTAGAGTGGTGCTGCCCCTTTAAGAGGAGGGTAATTACACCCAGTGACCTCTTTCCACTGGGCAGTCTGTTGTGAAGCCTCCTAATGTTATCTGGTGGAACCCAGTGCCAGGAAAATGTCATCTGGAGCCCAGGACAGACATGCCAGATTGCACCCCCCTCCAAAAATGATATGTCAGAAAAATTCCCCTCCCCCCTCAAAAAAATGAGCACTAAACTGCATGCTTACCCCATAAGCATAAATTTCCCCGCCTGCCAGGACAAATCTACTCCGCTGCTGAAATTGCTGAAATCCTCCCTTCCAGCACAAATATTCCCTCCATGCCCCACAACTCAAATCCTCTCCTTCCGCATATGCTGCCAGCACAACCCCCCCCCCCCCC